>BMAU01016034.1:0-237500 GCA_019973935.1 Trichonephila clavipes | reverse complement strand
CAAAAGCCCTCGTTTAGTTGATCAGTGCGACGTTAATATTCAATCAATCAATCATATTTGATGAGTGGCCGCGGTAGTCTATTGGTCAAGGTAACGGACTCGTGTCATGAGTTCGAGCCTAGTACCATCCGTCGCCAAAAGCCCTCGTGTAGCTGATCAGTGCGACGTTAATATTGACTCACGCACTCGAGCATAGTACCGCTGAAGACCTGTCATGTAAGGCAGAGATGTGCGTTTAATCTGTCGAGAGCTCAAACGTCTTCCCGTTGGTGTGATGTGGTAGTTAGGATAGGGGAGTGCCAGCTCAGGTGTCGTCCTCCCTCATAACTCGACGATGGTTCAAAATTACGAGGTCCGTCACCAAAAGCCCTGGAGTAGCAGAACAATACGACGTTAATATTCATTCACTCACTTGATGATCAGAACATTCGATTTCCTCTTCTTCAAAACATTCCAATATACATTGTGGCGATGTTAGCCGAGTGGTCTTATCAGCAATCTCGTGGCTAGAGTTGTCAACTCTGGCACTCGAGCCCTGAGGCCAATGAAAACCCGCCGTTTTGAGGGGCTGATGCTCGTTGAAGCTCGACATCCCCGCGTTAGTGGGATGTTTGGAGGTTGGATGTGAGCTCAGGTGATGTCCTTGTCATTTAGGTCAAAATTACGAGGTCCGTTGATAGTCCTCGTGCTGCCTTAAAGAGTACCGTTAATAATAACCAGGTGTCAAGTTGATAATTCAGATTGTATTGCTGCTGTTTCAAACAGTTTTATTATTCATTAAATAGCTGTGTATATGCTAATAAAAATTAATACATTACGCACATTTTACATTAAATTAGAAATGGTATTGAGGAAAAAAAATTTACGATAGATATTTGTTTGTTGCACTTGTTTTAATATCTTGTTTATTTTGCGTTAAATTTTTCAAGGAAATTGTGTTACTACTTGGAAACAGGTGACCAATCATCCGTAAAATGAGGCAAATTATTTTTTATTAGTTATGAAATCATTTCTAGCTACTGTTTTCATTTTCTATATGTTGCTATTGAACTTGCGTAATACAAGAAATTGCAGTTTTTTAAAAAATTAAAAAACAAGGGATTTTATACGAAAATTAAATCTTTACGTGTACTTGCATGTATTAAATTCATGCCAGCGATTAATAATCGATGGTTTGGGAATTCTGATAGCTTATTTGATATCTCGATTCAATTTAGTTTTTTTTTTATTAACATCGCACTTTCAAGTTGCACGAGGCCTATTGGAGAAGGGCCTTCTTATTTTGACTCTCACTAAGATGACTAGAATGACATAGAATGACACTTAAGCTGGCATCCCACTCTCCAAATTTACACACCACACTAACGCGAGTACTTTCAGTCAACAGATTTAACGTGCATCAACGCCTCTACACGAGGATCTTCAGTGATACCACAACTCGAATCCGTCACTCCGAAATGACGTCGACTACAAGTTCGCGACCATGACCATTTGGCTACCGCGCGCTTACAATATCCTGAGGACAATCGTTAGAATTTGTTGAAATTCTCCGTAGGTCGCCAATGGCATAGAGTTGATGCATAAGACCTTTTTGTTTTGCATTTGTTAAACCAATTAATAGTTTAAAATGGTTATTGGTCAACTTGCCTCATAATCTGAATTGCGTTTAGTATTTATTAGTTCTTTGATATTTTTTTCTCGTAAAATAAGGCCGCGGTATCCTGGTGGTCAAGGAAATGTACTCGTGGCCGGCGTGTTATAAGTTCAAGCCTAGCACCTCTGAAAACCGGACGTGTAGGGGAGCGATACACGTTAAATCTGTCGAAAGCTGTAACTTCCTCCCGTTGGTGTGGTAGTTAGGAGAGGGGGTGCCAGCGTGGGTGTCGTCCTCGTCACTTGGCCATGGCTCAATATTATGAAGTCCTTTACCAAAAGCCCTCAAATAGCTGAAAAGTGCGACGTTAATATTCATTCGCTCCTTCATTCCCTTGAAATATATTTTTTGGAAATGTTGGATGTATTACATTAATGTATAAAAATGAAAAACAAATGATCTGTTATACATATTTGTTTTTGGATTTTCCTTCAAAAACATGTTTAATATTGCTTTTAAGGGAGGATGAAGATTTCTAATAATAATGATCTAAGACAATTTTAAATATTCGAATTATAAACATATGGAGTTTTTTGTAATAGAATAATTTTTCTACTGATTTTAACCCTTTATCAACCGACAGTACCTATAAATACCACTCACGTTAAAATTACATATAATAATCATTTTTACGAATACTCTGACAATACTTAGCAAAAATATTCTTTGAAATCCACTCTTCCAAGATATATGGCAGCATGGGTTCTATGGTGAGTATTTTAACGTATAGTTTTATAGCAGAAATTGAGTTTTCAGTGGATTGCGAAGATTGTCATTTTTGTCCCGTAAAAGTAGTTAATGTCAAAAGGTGTCCTTTTTTATGTTAATGAAGACCCTTAGAAAACGCTTTGAGTATTGTAAGTGAACAGCGTATATAATTAATTTCACAGTTGAATATATTTAATTAACTAATTAGATCTAACGGATTAATTTTCCCAAAGTTGGGTGTTTATTTATGTATATCCTTTAGTTTTCAATGTAGCGATTCAAAAAAAATATTACATGAAAAAAACTGCAGTGAATCATAATACGGTAGATAAAGGGTTAATTACAAACTAATAATGAAATTGCTGTACTAATTTGGGGAGCGAGCCTCACGATAAAATGTTAAATTAAAAAAATGTATGTAATTTATTGTGTACTGAAAGATATTTAGCCTTGTTAGGAAGATAACTTTGCCATGCCTATGTAAAAGGTAAAAATTCAGGATACTTTTAACAAACCCTGTGTCACAGACTAGTTAAGTTACTTCATGTGGTGAACATCCTGTTGGTATTGTCTGAGATCGCTTCGCTCTCCGTGATGTTCTGTCAAACTCTCTCTATTTATATCCTCATTATATTTTTTTATCTTGAGATAAAAACTAGTTTTGATATCTAAATTTGAATATTGCTTAGAATAAGTAAAGTAACATAGATTTTTTCCCCTGTTAATCTTTCTCTCATCTGCCTTTTATGCATGCGGCCTTACATTTATGAAGGATATTTATTAATGGTACCTCGCGTCACACAAGACTATTTTAGAAGTTATTTTTATCCAATTAGATATCGGCACAGTATTTTCCCCTCAATAAAATTATTTATAAAATGTATTTAAAAACAATGCCATCTGAGTATGAAGTTATTCGATTGTTAAGTGTAGAGCTTTAGGGCAAAACAATTTTTTGCTGAATTGTTTGGTATATAAATACAAAGTGTGATTTCAAACCCATTGTGTATACTCGATTTACGTAAGTATACTTGATTTACACAAGTTCGCAATTTCTAGCTATGCCATTTCCGATTGGCAATATAAACTCGATTGATATTTACTTAAAGATGAGATAATTTCCATCAATCGGTGTATGCCAGCCAGTTGAACGAGACGATATTGTACTTTTTGTGCTATACATTATTAAATGTTGAAAACATTCTTCACACACATAAGACGCATTGGGGGAGGAGTAAGTGTTTATTAACGTCGCACAAAAAAGCAGCAGGAGGGCTATTGGCGACGGACCTCGTAATTTTAAATTACGGTCAAGTGACTAGGACGACAACTGATCTGGAGCCCTCCTTCCAAACTACCACACCATACCAGGAGGATTTTGAGCCTTGATAGATGTAATATGCATCCGTGCCTCTATACGGTGGAGTTTTAGGACTTGAACGCATGGCTATGAGGGTAGAGTTTGGCTGTGAGTGAGTGAATGAATATTGACGTCACCTTATTCATCAACACGAGGGCTGTTGGTGATCGATCTCGCAATTTTGAACCATGGTCAAATGACGAGGACAACACCCAAGGTGGCACCCAGCTCTTCTAACTACACACCACACCACCGGGAAGAAGTTTTAACCCAGATAGATTGAACGTTGTAACCACGTCTCTCGCAGCTGTGGTCGGCTTCTTTTTTTGTGGAAACAGTCATCACACGCGCATCCGGCAGCTGCGCGTCGGGGGAGGGTGATGCGTGGCCCACCTTGGATCTCCCACGCATCCCCTTGATCCTGTGGAACCTTTCCCGCCGACCGGCAGGATGCAACCAGAGATGCAAAACCACCGCCCCTGATCCCAGAGCTGTGGGAGAGGGAGAGCCAAGGGACATATGCTTTTGACTCCTCAAAGGAAGGAGACGCGCGGAGGAAGGAGGCTCTGAACTTACCAAAGAGCGGTCGCTAAAAGGAATCTCTCCTCTCACAAACAACTGCTTTGGAACTCTAATAATCTTTTAATAATTTTAATAACATCAATGTGTAATTCTGTAAATAATAGCTGTGACGTAAAAAAACTCAATATTTAAATTAATGAAGATCACGCTACCGTTATTCATATTAAACGTCACAACGTGCATCCGCTCTCTACACGGCGGGTCTTCAACATGACACGCCGGCCACGAGTTCGTGACCTTGACCATTAGACTACTGTGGCCGCTCGACAGCTAGAGACCGTGATCAGAGAGAGGAGACAGCAAGGATGCATATTTAAAAAAAACAGTTTTAAGGATTAAAACTATTGCTCAAATAAATGATCATCAGCTACGATGCAGGCATGACATTTACAAAGAATCTTATATTCATTGGGAAATCAATAGCATTTTTTTTTCACAAAGGGCAGTAGTTGCGAAACTAATTTTAGCGACAAGATCCTCTGCTGTTTCAAGATAGAATAAGTTGTTTTAGCTGGCCCCATAAAGAAATAAATTCCAGTCAGAACAGAATCAGAAAATATGGGTGACCATGTAATTGGCCCACCGCAGCAGTCAGCAACCTTACAGAAAGTACATATCGGACCTTTTCATCATTTGAATATTTTACCACCTTTGGTGACCAATAGCAGTCCAATGAACAGTTCTGCAAAACACATGAATTGATGAAACCTTTTCTTTCATAAGAATTCTTCGTTCTTCTATATAAGACTTTATTTTGAAGGATTTCTGTTTAATTTTGTCTTCTGTGTGGTCTGGGAAGGATTTCAAAAGGATTGGTTCCTTTTGGATCAAGGTTTGAGTGAATTTCTTTTAATGTTTGAATTTGAGTGGCTGAGCGAACACAAAAAAACATTCCTCCTAGTGGCTCGGGGGTTGCATTTCCTACCACTCATCGTATCCGGATTTTTGTTTGTTTTGACGACCTTTAACCTCCCTTTCAGTTTGGCCTATCATTTGAGATATGCCTTGTATATTGCATATATATATATATATATATCATAATTTGGGAATATTTAAATGCAAAATATTAAAATTAAAAACTGTTAATGAGACATAACTATTGTTCATTTTCGAATACAATGGTTTGGAATCATTTTTTTCGTATTGAATCAAATAAATTATTCTCATTATATTCTATTCCAATTCTTATTCTTTTTCCTCTGCATAGTTGCTGTTTTTAAACTCATAATAATTGTTTCCACTGGCGCAATTTGCAATGGAATCTCATTCCGACATAATTTTAATTCTATTGTAAACGGCATTTAAGAGCAAAACAAGAAGGCAAAGCAAATTCCCCTTTCACAGTTGGTGATTCATCTTCATTTCACAAATACATAATAATTGGAATAATATCTTGGAAAAGAATACCCTTTTTTTGTCTGTGTTCTCTGACGAAAAAAATTAAGTATTATTAAGGCTCTTTTCTCCTTTGGGTGGCTTTCAAAATTCAAATAGTCGTTTTCCTTTGTTTTTTCTCTTACAAGAGTCACTTAGGCCATGGTCACGGACTCGTAACCGATGTGTCATGAGTTCGACCCCAAGTGTCATTGAAGACCCTCCGTTTAAAATGGCTGATACACATTAAATCTGTCAAGGGTTAAACATTTGCGTAGAATGTAATGAATGAGTGAGTGAATTTTCTCGTCACACTATTCAGCTACTCGAGGGCGTTTGGTGACGGACCTCGTAATTTTCAACTATGGTCAATTGACGAAAACGAAATCTCAGCTGGAAACCCTTCTCCTAACTTCCACACCACACCAACGAAAGGACGTTAAAGCCTCGACATATTTAACGTGTATCGAACCCTCTGCACGACCAGTCTTCTGGAATTCTTGGCTCGAATCCCAGATACGCCGGCCACGAGTTCGTTACTTTAACCGCTAGGTTACCATGGTTACTGCGTGGCGTGGAAGTTTGGTGAGAAGGGTGCCAGCTCAGTGAGTGAGTGAAGATTAACGTCGCACTGTTCAGCTACACGAGGGCTTTTGGAGACGGACCACGTAATTTAGGGTGCCAGCTCAGATGTCCTCAACCTTATTTGACCATGGCTCAAAATTGTGAGGCCGTTGCCAATAGGCCGCGAGTACTCTGTAGTGTGACAGTAAATAAATCGTTACTTTTTTTTTCAGAGTCACACAAGTTCACCAAACCAAAAATAGCTTTAATTCCAAAAAACACCAAAAAAAGACTGCTCAGTCGAGTGAAAAAATATTACTCAATCGCCAAATTTATTTTCGTCACCGAATGAGAGTAAAAAAGAAGAAAATCTCTGTCCAGGGCAGGCATTAGTTTTGCTCATGTCGCATAAAATTCATAATCTTGGATTATGATCAAAAAGGCACTCCACCCCTGTGCACATTGTGTTCCCTTCTCGGTGCGTATTAGCTCTCATGACGCTTGTCATTGCACGGATTAACTGTTTTTAGTCTTGTCACCTGTGTGTGTGTCGGCGGGAAGTTTTTGAACCGGAACAACCCTCCTTCAATACGAACACGCCAACGCGCTTTTGGGGGAGCCCGCTGAAAAGACAGGAACCATCCTTTGATGAAACCTGAACTTGATTGAACTCCACAGTAGAAAAAATGGAAGAAAAAAAAAGGAACACATTATGTCATTAACTGAGTTGGTGGGGAGTCGCGCCTTAGACAACATTATGGGTTATTAAAAAACACTGTTTCTATGTCAGCCCCGCTCGTTCCGGTTTTGTTTTCGTTCTGTTTTTATTTTTGTTCCATTTTTTTATATGTTGTTCTAAATTAGAAAGGTTTGAAGTTTATTTTTGTTATGTGGACAAAAAATATCTTATGAAATATGTAATTGAAAATCGCACTGTCATATAACAACTCTATTAGAGTGAGTTGAGCTACTACAAAAATTGCAAGATGGAAAATTTCATGTAATTCATATTTAACCGAAGATATAAGATAGAGGAATATGTATTGATAAAAAGCATAAAAAAAGAAAAAAGTTAATATAGTTTACCTAAGATTCAATTAACAAACAAGAGCATTTTTGATGGTTAAATCAGATAGGCAAAAAAGTTCTACCGTGTTGAAACGGAGAGAAAAGATAAGATTTTACATAAAATAATTTTAATTATTAAAATTTCCACCCTTGCATTGAGCGATTATAAATTCATTTTCATGAAACTTCTTATTTTTATTTTCAAAAAATGTTGACATCTTTTTTTCCCTCCCAATTTTTACATTCTTGTTTATTTAAATTGTTTAACACGCATATATGATGGCCCGAATATAAAAATGGCCATAATCCGATGAAGGTTATGTCGCGGGGTTTGGTGGGTTCGAGTTAAAATTGCTGATTTTAACAACTAATACACACTTTTATTTACTATTTCACTTAATAGCTTTAAACAATGGAGAATGGCACTTAAATCACTAAACCCGTGGAGCAATCAGCTTTAATCAAGTAAATATATTAGCAATAAGAACACTTATCCTATCTGTTTAGCGCTCTTCTCTTCAATAGTTGAATAATCCTCCACTTGACTTAAGTGTACGATCTCCTGTCGCTAACGCTATGTTTTCATCTATCTCCACTTTCAACCATTATCGCACCTACTCTGCGACTGACACTTAAATAGAAGTTATAATATGCATAAACCAAGTCTTTTTACAGAAAGCGGTTTTCAACTGAAAATCACAGTTAAAAAGATTATTTTACCCAAGTGGATTAATGGAAACGTGGATAGACCCGTTACAATTATACCTGGAGAATAAGGAAGATGGAGGAGATTCTACTACCCTAAAATGGGTAGTTTTTGTCTCTTCTGCAACGTGTGGTGAACGCGTAGTCTAGTGGCTATGGTCACGAACTCGTAGCTCGCGTGTCGTGAGTTTGAACCTTAGTGCCACTTAAGACCCCCCTTCCGTTTACCGGTTCCTGGTTAGATTTCGTCCTGTTCACTTGACCATGGTTCAAAATGACGAGGTCCGTCCCCAATAGTTGCTTTGTAGTATAACCTTGATAAAGCGCTCACTCTCTTACAAATTAGCTCATGATTGTTGCTTAGCAATTAAATCTGGGAGGTTGCAAATTTGAATCATGCCTGATTCCTTAAAGATCTCCGTGTAGAAAGTAATTGAAATACCTACATATTATGTCTACGGCCTCAAACTCTGCTAGAGTTGTTGAGGTAACCGAGAGAACATAGTATCCAGTTTGAGTCCGACGATGGTTCTGTTACACGTCGAGTTCAAGTGCACACATCACTAAGAATGCGTGAAATGATGCACGAAGGCGAATCATATCTTCCAAATCTCTTGTAAGCCATGGATGGCCACCCTTTTTGAGAAGAGTGCCAGTATCTGATAAAAAAAACAATTATGCGTACCACTTCAAACTTTAACAACAAACAAAAGAATATGAAAAGATGAAAACTGTTATTTATAGAGGCTTATTAAGGAATTTTTACGGAAAGAGCACATATTTTATGTTATTCTAAGTAGTGAACATTTAAAAATAATGTATAATAAATAAGACAGAAGTACAAATTTTTAAGTTTCATTGTTAATTTTTTTTCAGTTTCAATCAGTTAGATAAAATAAAAATGAGAAAGTAGAAAAATTTAATTCTATATTATTACATTAAACAGTCAGTACTTTCTTAATGTGGTTTTTCAATTTGTAGATTTTTTACTGAGTATGCAATTTGTAGATTTTTTACATTAGGATTAGTTCTCGAAGATGCTAATAAAACCAGGTTGTTTTAGGTGTGCATCAATTTCTCTTTTTATTTCTCTCCAAAATCGATACAAAAAAGCAAAATTGTGTTCGCAAAAGGAGATATGTGATCAATCCGAATTGGAAAAGAACAATCTTTTCCTTGTGATCTTAGATTCAAGCTATTTAAATGTCTTATAGTATCGGTAAGAAAAGCTAAATCTTAAAGCCTATCTTAATTCTTGAGAAGCAAGCACTCACCGGGCAGTTCTTTGTTTTCTTCCAGATATTTTAAAACACGCTCCCTCAAATTCCAGAATCTCACGAATGCACTTCCTTTAGAAAACAAACGCCCACAATAATGAAGGAGAGTTGAGTTGTCTGTCTACATTATAATTTTCATTTGTAATTTGATTACCGTAAAATCTGGCGTATAACGCGCACTTTGAACACAAAAAAATGAGATCGAAATTTAAGGGTGCACGTTGAACGCTGGGTATAAAAACGATAGCCTTAAAAATGACAAGCGAGATGAACATAAAAAAAAAAAATTACCCATACCTAAATACAGTTTATTTAAAAGAAATGGCATGCGTTATGAACTAAAAGAGTTATAGTTTTAAAGGTATACTATTGCTGCAAAAGCTTAGGAAAATACCTCGAATAAATCACTTCTAAACTTAACAGCATTGCGTACGTATATCCCAGGTTTCTTCGTAAAACAGGGGGGGTGCACGTTATACGGCTAATATACCTAAAAATTAAAAACTGCAGCCTAAAAGTGTAAGTGCGCGTTATACGCCAGATTTTACGGTAAGTGTGTTTATAATATTTTATATTTTGCTGTTTTGTTTTGTCCGAGACAATCATCTTTCAATGAAACAAGGCAAAACAATTAGAATTATCTTCTCAATTTTTTTTAATTTTTCAATAAGTCTTTGCGTGCCACTCTTACTACTCAGCTGTGTCACACTGTGCCACGCGTGCCGTGGGTTGGCCACCCCTGTTCTATGCCATTCCAACTTAGAGACCTCGTAGCCGTGGTACCAAATGGTTAAGATATCGAAATCGTAATTAGCGCTGTTTCGGTCAAATTGAGGGTTCTAGTTCAAGGACAACTAAAGATTCACCGTGTATAGAGGTTGATGTGCATTCACCATGTCGTGGCTCAAGGTCTTCACATTGATGTGGTGTGGAGGTTTGTACAGTGAGACTTTGCCAGATGAGGTGCCATTCTTACAACTTCACCGTGGTTCCAGATAACGAGGGCCGTCGTCAAGAGCCTCCATGCTTATATTCAAAGTGCTACATCAATAAACAATTAATCAGTAAATTTCTCACGGTCGTGCCTTCTAATTCACACAACGATCTATGGTAGCATCATGCGTTAAGCACTTAGATATATGAAACATTTGTTGTGCGATAGCTATTTATTTGTACAGAAAAATCAATAAATTGTTTTCAAAATAAGTACGATAAAATTCATTACATATATAAATTCTGCTTATTTTATTTATTTTTTACTCATAATGAATGATTTTTTTACGGGGGGCTTAACACTCTTTACGGTGATAACTAGAGCATGAGCAGCAGTATATATTATTTAAAATATTCTTCAAGTAACAGTTAAAAATCGATCGCATTCTTTTTTAAAAATGAATTCAAGTGGGACTCCAAGTACGACATCAGTTCCAGAAAATAGTATCTCAGATTCCCCGGCGTCTTTTCCAGATATTTAATTTAAAACTGGATTGAATTTCTCATGCAAAAAAGTGTGTGAAAAAGTATTAGAAAAAAAATATATTGGACTTGTGTTTTTTTATTTTCTCTTTTGAATAAATCCCGTGCCTTTGGGCCAAAGCTCATTAAATAGCATCTTTAAGAAAACTATAGTCGTGCTGTGTGTGTGTGTGTGTGTTTAGTTATGCTGCTAAGTTTCTGTATTTAATGAAGGTCATCTGAAACTTATTCATGCTTCATACCCTAGGGAAGCTTTGCATTTTCCTGCCTTTATTTTGAAACTCAAAGGCAAAGCTATATGAACGAAATTGGCTTATAAAAATGTTTCGAAACCTGTGAAAACCTATCTTTTTTTTTTAGTTTTCTGATGTGTTGTAGAGAGCTAAGTAAACGTTACACTAAATATCCTTCATTAAATTGTATTTAATGAATAGGGGCTATTTGATTATAGATTCCGTTACGGTTCATCCATCTAAAGGATTCTTGTAGATTGCCATAAAAATGCAATTTCAAAATATTAAAAGTGCTTTTTTAATCATGAAAATAGAAGAAAACAAACTGTGCAATGTTCACAAAAATACAATTTAGCAAGCGATATAACCATTTCTCCAACAATTAAAAAGAGCTGATCAAAGATGGGTCTTAAAAAAATTCAAAATCGTAAAGCACATGTGGTAGTTTTATCTGTAGTACCAGAAGGTACTACAGGCTTAAAACTATTACGATCATCCCGTCTATCACCCTATTAAATTTTTAAATATATTCATAGTCTTATGGAATTTCTGCTTCCTGATTGATTGATTGATCATTTATTAACGTCGCATTCTGAAGCAACGTGAGTCCACGGTAGCCTAGTGGTTATGGTCCGGACCTTATGATTGATGTGTCATGAATTTTCGCTCTATGTAGAGGGGCTGATGCGAGCTGAATCTGTCGAGCCTGGAAGTCCTCCCGTTGGCGTGGGGTGCCAACTCAGGTGTCGTCTCCGTCACTTATTCTTTCAAAATTACCACGTACGTCGCCAGTAGCCCTCATATTCAGTGGCGTAACGGAGAACATTTGGGTCCCCTGCAAAGTCAGGTTTTGGGCCCCCACGTTGAATTTTACAACGGGTAGGCACTTGCGTCAGTCAGGCTTTGCCTCCTCCCGCGACGCGGGGGTTGCGGGGGTGTACGTTACGCCACTGCTCATATTGCTTTATAGTATGATGTTAATAAACAGTTTTTGTGGTTGTTACTAATGCCACCTGATCGGCAAAAGACAGATCAAGGCCCACGAAATTCATCATGGCAAAGGGCTAAGTGAGACCTGTCGTTAACCGTAGCTTTGAGCACCATACAGGTGACAGAATTATTTAGCTCGGCTTCACCCCAATTTTGAGGGAGAACACTCGGGTTTGGTGGTCAGGGGCCTCCCACCTCTCTTCTCTGTGATTCGAACCCAGGCCCAGCGGCACAGCAGTCAGCGTCTCTAACCACTGCACCGGATGGGCGGTTTAATAAACAGTAATTCAGTGAAGCAACAAAAGAGCTATTGGCGACGCATTTCATAATTTTGAACCAACTGACGAGAACACTTGAGTTCGCACCTCGCTCTCTAAACTTCTACACCACGACCACGTGAGGACTTTTAGTTTCGAAAATTCCTTATCAACCTATTTACGCACAAAGTCGTGTGGATTGTGAGGAAGATCATTGTAATCTTCATAGCTTCATCACTAACAGGTTTATTTTGTGATCCAATTGGGTGGTGAATTTGAAAGACAATAGTCACACTTTACAAAGATGATCTATACATTTATGATGTACCGTAAAATCCGGCGTATAACGATACTTTCAAGCTGGATTTTTAATTTTTAGGTATATTCCCCGTCTAACGTGCACCCCCTTTTTTACGAAGAAATCTCAAACGATAGTATACGATGCTCTTATGTTTTGAAGTCATTTATTCAAGGTATTAATTACCCCAGACTTTAGAAAAAAAAGTATACTTCTATAGAACTACAACTCTTTTAGTTCGAAAGGCTTCGTTTTTTTAAATAAACATTATTTCAATGTGTGTAGAACTAAAAAATATTTATGCTGGTCTCTTTTGTTATTTTTAAATCTATCTTATTTATGCCCGGCGTATAACACGCACCCTTAAATTTCGATTTTATTTTTTCTGTTCAAGGAGTGCGTTATACACCGGATATTACGGTACGTATTTTAGAAATTTATGGGATAATTTTGTTCCAAACAATAATGGAAAAAATTAGGATTGTTTAGTTTGTTTATTTAATATGTGGAAATATATAAACCTTTCAAAATAGTCAATTTCTAATAAAATGTTGATAACATTAAAAAATATATTCAATCTTTAAATAGGAGAGCCCGAGAATTTTCGATTCCTGCTAAATTGCTTTTGAAATAATGAAATTTATTCTGTTTATTTATTCAAGGGAAAGGATTCCTTGTAAAAGGATTAGTTTTTTGTCAACAGGAATAAAATTGAAAGTTTTTTTTTTCATTATGATTTACATAAAATAAAAACAATTAAATTTTTTTACCTAAAACATAATGTATGAAAAACTATATTTATAGTTTGCTCTGAAAACAAGACATAAACAATGAATAAATTAGCTGCTTGAAATCGAATAATTTTTAAGTTTTAAGAAGACTAGTATTTTTTTAATCTGAATTTTATATACATAGGGAGAAACGGATTTATTTAATGATAAATATCCCTTTCATTTTTCCCTCCTTTTTTTCGTTACTAAGTTCAACAGAATTAAAAACTCCACGCCCACTTCTCTGCGAGCGAACGGCCACGGCCAATCAGATCGCAGGAAAGTGGTGCGACTGTTCCTTCGGCCGACAGATTCATTCTGTCGCCGTTCCAGCAGAATTGTTCTGCCCATCTTAATTATATCTTTTAAATTTTAATTTTAAGTAAAATCATTAATTCGGCCCTTAATTCTAAAATTCTGATGAGGAGGTACGTCCCGTTCCGAGACAGGCACTCCGTAAGTTACATGCCACTTGCCACTTGCCTACAGAATTAAAAACAAAGCACCTCTGTCTTCTATCACATCGTATATTAAATTAGAAATGGGAAAGATTCTCTGATAAATTTAATTAGAAAAACAGAGAGCTCTGAGATTTGATAGATTAAATTAGAGAAGCATTAGAATTGCTTAAATTTTTATCATTCGTAGCTTAAATGGTAAAAAATTCGTGAAAATAATCAAATTGAATTGGTATCTGTAAAGAATCCATACTTCAGTAAATAAAAGATGGGACTAATTTATTTAATGATATATTCAAGTGCGTTTTTGTTCATCTTTTTTTTCTTTTGAAATTAGAGGAGAAATCATTAAATAGAAGTAGATTTAAGTTATTAATATATTTAGAGCCGTGTTTGACCTAATATGTGCTGAGAAAAGTTTGAAAAAAATAATAATTTGGAACGGCATTAACAATCAAATTTAATAGCTAGGAATTGGTTTCTTTATTCACTTTACTTCACGGACTTTACAGGAAAAATGTTCTTATTTGTTGATAAATTTATCTTATTGTTATTATTCTATTTTTCTTTGTGTTTTAGCCGCTCGATTTAATAAAAGTATCGAGCAATTAACTTTAACTAAGAATAAAACAGAATACTCTCTTTTATTAATTATAGCAAGGAAGCATAAATTTTTCTTTTCAGTGTTAAAATAATAAGGTAATTTAATCACTCGAATTTGCTAAGTACTTTATAATATAGTTCATTTTTTGTCAGATAAAATTTGACCTTATCGAACTCAAAATATAGAACGAATTATAACCACCTGTTACCATTAAAAGTTAATTTTTATATCTACTTATGTAACATTCTTAAATTACATTAATGTAAAATCCGGAGTATAACACACACCTATGCTTTCAAGTGGCAATTTTTAATTTTTAGGTATATTCGCCATATAACGCACATTCATCTTTTTTTCGAAGAAACTTAAAATGTATGTATGCAATGCTTTTATGTTTTGAAGTCATTTATTCGAGGTATAATGCCAGGCTTTTGAAAAAAAAAGTATACGTCTAGAATTGCAACTTTTTAAGTTTATAAGATGTTATTTAATTTAAATAAAAAGTATTTCTATTTATGTAGAAGTCTAATTTTTTTATGCTCATTCTCTTTTTTTTTTTATATATGTATATTTTTAAAGCTTTCATTTTTATACCCGCCGTATAACGCTCTTCCGTAAATTTCGATCTTGTTTTTATGCTAAAAGTGAGCCTTATACGGCCGATTTTACATTCACATATTAAGTTACGTAAAAAAAGGGAATGATAGTTATGTTTTGTCATATAATAATCAAAACTTTAAATAGTCCTAATTAAAATGTTTATTATATTCGTCGCCACAATCCGAGCCGAAGAAACATTATCCAATGACAAACTTGTCACAGAATCATTTTATTCTTAATTCTACATTCGAAATCACGCTCCAACCACCAAACAGACTGTTGCCATCTCGCTTATGCTAAAAGTTCCAATTACATCAACTCTCCGCCTGAGAGGGCTCGCTCCTAGCGCATAAATCCATCTCTCGCGTAACCGATGCCACTGTTTGGACTGTAATTACGAATCGTGATAAATATTATGACTACCGACTGCGATGCCAGTAACTCAAGAGGCAAAGATCGAACGTCTTGGGGAGGCAATGCCTAATTTGATTCGGATGCAGCGGGAAAGCAACCACGTGACTGGATCCCAAGGCTCCACTGATATTTTTAGATTCCCCATTTAGACACTCCGACAACAAACACACGCCTTGCACTTTCAACTCCTTCTACCGATTCCTGAAATACCTTTCGGCCACGGAGGCTGAGGGAGGTGACAGCTAGCTGCAGGACTTTCCTCGGGGGTCGAGAGTATTGATGGAACGAAGTATGCAGGCCTCTCTGAGAGTGTTTCGATTTATGGTGATTATTTGGAAGATCTGTTTGCATTTGTGAGGGAAATAGTCAGAAAAATATTTTCTCCTCTTGTATTGTCGCTAATATGTGGGAAGTTTTGTTGAGGGCAATGTCGGATTGAATTATAAGTTAGATAGCATTATGGATCGATATCGATTTCATATCTAGTACAATTAGAGTAATGTACCTTAATTTTTGCAGAACGTTTTATAAAAGCTTTTTAACATTGAAAATTATTCATACAGCCAGAAATAGTTTTCATATATTTTTTTTTTCTTTTGTACTGGTCATATCTTTACTTTTGCAGGTTATTTGTTTAATATTGATTTTTATGATACCTTCTTCACGATTAAACATCTTATCACGTTCCCGTGGCCGTGGTAGCCGAGTGGTATAGGTATCGGATCGTAGCTTGCCTTGTCACGAGTTCGAGCCCAGTACCACTAAAGACCCGCCGTGTAGGGCAGCGATGCACGTTAAATCTGTCGAGAGCTGAAACGTCCTCCCGTTGGTGTGGTGTGGTAGTTAGGAGAGGGGGTTGCCAGCTCAGGTGCCGTCCACGTCACTTGACCATGGTTCTAAATTACGTGGTCCGTCGCCAAAAGCCCTCGTGTAGCTGAACAGTGCGACGTTAATATTCAATCAATCAATCAATCTTATCACGTTCCCAGTTAGTTTTTTTTCCAAAACTACTTAATTTTAAATCGCGATTATGTTTCATATAAGTACCCAGTACTTTTTCCATACATTATAAAATAGGTAGTTAGAAAAATTCAACGGACACAAACATTTATGAATTTTAAAATTTTGTTCATTTATTTTAAATCATTTTTTTAAAAAAACATCCTTATAAATGTTTGTAATCATCAAACGAGGTACTCAATGGCGCTATAGAACATGCCATCTAGTAAAATTGTTTCAGAATGTGATACCAAAGAAACAAAACAAAAGACGATGGATGATGCCACAGAATATTTATTGAAGAATTTTGATAGAATAGTAAATGCATTTTTTTTTGTTATGATCTGTATGAAATTGGAATTTTGAGAAAACGTTACCAAGTTATAAGCATATACAAGCATTTGAGCACTGCCAAAAAATTGTAAAATTTTGCAAAAAGAAAAAAAAAATTAGCAAATATTGAATGTGATAAATTCGCTTACAGCACCTTAGTATTTGTCATTTAATTTCTCTTACCGATTTTTTTCTTAACAATATATTGCATATTCACTTGAAGTTATATGATAATGAATTTTAATTAAAATAAAGAGTTTTAACTAAGTGGAAACTAATTTTCGTAATGTTAGATCATGTCAATTAAATAAGATAACTAACTATCCCATTTTTTTATCAACTGAGAAACTTATATGAAACATTTTGTATACCAGAGCGTATAATTTAAATAATCCACCGACTTGGACGAGAGTCGAACCCGCAATCTTGGGCGTACAAGGCAAGAAACTATCCACCTACACCACCCAGCTGTCTTAATTTATATAAACTCTTAGAATTTTATTATAAATGCATTATACAAATAACCTTTTATACACATTGACTTTTTATAACTTGCACGCGCTGTGTATGCTTGGAAAAAAGTTCAGCGCAACCCTAATGAGAACATTTTAACTTAAAAATAAAAAGATTTTTATCTCCCACTTTTAACATATGTCTGTATCGTGTTAAAAATATATCGTTCTCAGCTTGAACTGTTATCCCAGCTACCTGTTCTCATATATACAAACTAAAGAGTGTCCCGCTAAAGCGACTCTGATAAAAATAATTAATGATTTTTTTGCCAGTGCAGTTTGCCAAGCCACTGATATCTCATCCACTTAACGACGTATACAGGCGCGACAAAGCTATTTCCGAATTAATTACCAGATTGAAACGAAGACAAAGACCTGCAATTAGAATTCTTTCGCGTCGTCCTTTTTCTGGTTTTTATGGCGTGATCTGTAGACATTTTGGAATAAACAACCTGTAAAAGCGCTTAAAGTAAGATTTGAAGTGCAGTTTTTTTTCCTCATGCAGATTTCTAAGAACATATTTAAAGCATAAAATACACGAATGCTTGAAAAATATTCTAATAAACCCTCGCCTCTTGATTTTAACAGAAGGGGACGAATTTCTAAAACAGAAGTATATTTACCATTTATTCCCCTCTTTATTTTCCTCCTTCGTCGTCGATTTCGTCAAACTAAACTTTTAGCGGATGCCTATTTAAAAAAATATTAAAAAAACACGCTTTCCACAGTGACAAAGTAGCCATTGTCTAAAATTTGTAGCTGAAGTTGTCCAGTTTTGGGTTCGAATCTTGGTTCCTCAAAAGGCCCACCGTGGCACGCTAAATTTGTCGATGCTCGCCGTCCTCTCTTTGGCGTGGTGGAAAAGTTTGGAGATGGGGTGTCAGCTCGTATGTTATTCTCGTCTCACTCGACCGAATTACGAAGTTCGTCGCCAATAGGACTCGTGTAGCTTCTTAGGGCGACTTAAATAAAGAAGAGAATTCTAGAACATAAAACTCTATATGTAAACTATCCAATTTTGTCTGTCCGACTGATCTGATAAGTGAAAAATGTATGTTCTCATAGTTAACAAATAACACAACACAGAAAAGTTTCCGCTCAAACAAATGCCGGAAAGTATCGCATCGAAAAATAAATTTCATCAAGTTTGCATTTCCCATATTTCTATATTTCAAAGAGCCTTACTTCTATCTTATATTCTGTTTCTTTTCCACCATGCAGAAACAACAAAGTATTAAAGAGTGAAAGTGAAAAGTATTTTCAAAAAGGGCGCAAGAGGATTTCACAATCCTAATGATTGAATTCCATTTTTTTTTCTTGTGAACAAGAATTTTCTTTAATTGCCTCTGTTTTCCAATTAATTCCTGACATTTTCTTTTTGCTCTTAGCTGTATGTTTCTTGAGTATTTTTTGAGAATAGCTAATATTCTCTAAACAGTTTAGAACTTTAATTAATTCTTTGTTAAAATTGTCTATTTTTTAGTTCGATACTATTATTGGATATTGGTTATGGGGCAATTTACTGAAGTAATTGGATTGTATTTAAAATTAATCATCGTTGCATCCTTTTTAAGGGAGTCTCATATAGGATATACTTTTTTAAAAATCACCTGGTCGTGCTGTCACTGATTTTTTTTGTTTGAATTTATTATATTACTACTTTATTATAATCTATTACATTATTTTATTATATTACCCCTTTTAATAAAAGTGCTTTTTAAAAAAATTATTTTTTTCTCTTATGGAGAGTATACTGCTTAGTTTCTTTCACGTAGAAGTTTAAAAGGTTAAACTCGAGTACCGGATAATTTTTTTGAACAGCTTTTTTGACCAAATTACGCATTAATATATTGATTTGTATAATATTTGTGTGTAAGTTTTTAAAACTAATAGGTAAATAGTTTTTTTAATCCTAATATATTCCGTTTTGTGTTAAAATTTACTGTTTTTTTTTTTTTAGCCATTCCGATTTATATACAGAGCAAATTTTTGACAGATGTTAACAATTAAAAACTTTTTAAAACTCTTAAATGTGGTATTTAAACTCCATTAAAAGCAGATAGTTATAAAAAAAATTTCTCAAAAAACGTGCGTGGTGGATTTTTACGCGTCCTATCACTAATCCTCTTGGGGAATCTTTGGGCTAGCATTCGCGTTTAATTCACAACCATCCCTCTCACGAAGAAACCGGGATATTCAGATTAGTTCGACTATATAAAGTCAGAGTTTAGGTTATTATAGCAGTTACATACGCTACGCAGGTGAAATTGAATAAAGTTTACTTTCGCATGAAAAGATTAAGAGTGGTGTTTGACCACTGTGTTAAATTAGTAAATTTGAGGTTAGTAATCAACGATAGATTAGGTTGAGTTAAATAAGTCGATTCCTCGCGTTAGCTTAATAATCATTGCTTTCTCTGTGCTACTCATTAGGCATTCACTTTGAGAATAAGTTGTTGGTGGTTAGTGTGTTTGAGTAAATAAATAATTGTTATTATGAAAGTCTCTGGTTCTACTTTCATTCCTCCCCCTCCCTTAGATAGGCAAGATGGTGAGAGAGAATCTCCAGGTGTAAGTCGCTCACATGTGGAAAATCAATTTTTGTAATTGATTTCCGTAAAGCGAATCCGTTAAATCTTTGTCCTTTATTTACATATTTTACAATGCTGACAATCAGTAAATAACTTGACATATCATAATTATTTTCAATAACAGTGTGTTTTCTTAGAGATTCCGATTAAAAGTTACGATAAATGATTATTTCTGCCTTCATACTTTACCTTTAGAATTAATGTGATTTTTTTGCACACTCGCTGTTTGTAGTATGGCCATGTTAGCCGAATTTTCATGTAACTCGCTTGATACCACTTGTATCAAGCATGTGAAGAAACTGTTGCATGTTAAATCTGTTTGGGCTCAAATTTCTCACGTGGTGTGAATGCTTGAAGAATGGGGTGCTAGCTCAGATGTCGTCCTCGTCATTCTTGACCAGTATTCAAAATTATGCGAATAATCCTCGTGTAGCTTCAATACAGTCATTTGCTATTTGTAGAATACCGTAATTATAGCAACGCAGATGTTCTCTCGATAATTCTTGATTAAAAATCTTGTGATCACATAATTTAGTGCAATTTTTCTCTCAGTTTCTTCTTAATGCCACTTATAAGATTTTCTTTTTTGTCTGTAAACCCATGAAAATGTTTTACTTTAGTACATTACAAGAAACCGACTCTATATATCAAATTTTTCTTCCAGGATTTGTTCTTATTAAGATATAGGATAAACGAGGCATGTGTAGAAAATATTTTCTGACTAAAATGTCTCATTAAGTTCTTCATTTTTTTAAAAAAAGATTATATTGAAAAAACTTCGTAAGTTAGATAAAAATTTATGTGCAATATTTTATTAACTTTCTGTTAAACACACTATTTTTGAAGTTCTTAAACACCAATCAACCTCAAAGGATATCATTATTAATATAGAAACGAAATTAATATAGTCCCTACCCGTATTTGAATATCATACACAAATTGTCTTACTAGATCTCACTTGTAATAAATTTCAAATTAGGGACTTGGGACTTACCAAATTTAAGAGTCCTGCAGCTAATAATTGTAATTATCTAAAATTTATAAACGAAACAATTGTATTGTTTCCTTTTTAAAATTTGACCCTTTAAAAAGGAGTACGTGGGCCCAAGGCCATAGGCTTGTTACCTCTGCGATAGATCATATTTTATATTTGAAATAATAATTATACGTCTGGTGTTGGTCAAAATATGTGGCATTTGTGTTCCTATACATGATAACATCGCGACATGATTGGAAGTCATGATTATATTTGTTGTCACGTACTAGATAGTTCTAAATGTCAACAATTTGAAGGTCAAATTCAACAGATCTTTTGCACAATTTACTTGTGGTCTCTGTCTACAAACACATAGTTAACGAAGCCACTTCTAAATACAAACTACGATAAAACGAATTTTTATAGTCATGTTAGATCGAACAATGCATACAGCAATAATAAAAAGTTATATCTGTGGAACTAACTCACACCGTGAAATTAACACATACTTGTTTCCATAATGAAAGTGCAGCTAAATTATCCACAAAATAGGTTGATGTGGCTCATATAACAGTTGATTTAAAGGTTTGATTAATCACAGTGTGCTTTTTATTTTGCACTTTGATGACTGACTTTTAATGCTTTTAAAAGTGCCCAAACTCTTTCAATCGGAGAAACAAAGAAAATTTCTGCTACTGAAAAAGGAAGACTTTCACCTATTTTTTTCCGAAATATTATTATTATACTTTGAAGCTTTATCACAGAAAGTTGTCGATAGCATATTTTTCAAATCTTAGCTTGATAAATTTTTATAAACTAATGTAATAGAAAATGATAGACGAAATACTCATTAGGAAAGTAAGAATTTTATCGAGATTTAATGAGTGTTGAATGTCGTTATTAAGAGGAATACAATAAGTACAATATGAAGTACTGGGTACATTTTTTAAACTAACACGTCTGAAGGCTACCTGTAGCTCTCTCTGACAAAAGAAATGGCATTAAACTTCATGTGGAGATGTATAAAGACAAGGAATGCAGTATTCTTTGGAAAAAAAATTTTTATTCCAAAAATCACCGACAGGGGTATTTATGGTTTTATAGAATGAAAAAGGTGTATAAAATAATAGTAATAACGCATACAAAATAAAAGTGGAGTGGAGTGTTAAGTTGTATTCATTGCATTCACTATAGCCGGCGAGAAATTCTGTCATATTCAATAGGACCACTTTTTTTAAAGACGACAACGTGCGTTCTCTGTGCAATATTTCCTACAGCCATACTTACATGTGCAAAAGAATTTCTATACTGTTTGTGATATGTTTACCAACAATGGCTTCCTGTGATCTGTCGAAGATTATAGCTGCAATATCTGTTATCCCCTCTTTTGACACAGGTTTACGTGTCCTCTGCCTGGGCGAATTGTCAGCGACTCTGTTTCTTCGAATGTCTTAATCATTCCTTACAAAGCATTCAGTAAGAAAACCTCCTTACGTAGATTCTTTCGGGTTCTATAAGCTCATGAGAAGTTGTGGATTATTATGATAATACAGCTTTACCAATAATGCGATTTCTGTTAATGTGAGTTGCATATTCACTTGAACTGACTTACTTCAGCTGAGAATACTATTCATTGAAGCTGAGTGCATGTTATTATACCCCCAAATTACTGGCACGGTGGTCGCATATGAAAGCATAAATTTGGATTTGACTTTGATACCTGTTTTATGATGATGTTTGGTTTGGTAAGCTGCAGTAACGCCATGAAAATCCGTACCGTTTTTTTTGTTATTAAATTTTATTTTCGCGGAATCTTTCCACTTCATCATTAATTTCCGCGCCAAGTTGGGTGCCATTGTAGTTGTTAGAACGAGCTACATAGGCGTAACGGAAAACATTCAGGACCCCCTGAAAAGTCAGAATTTGCCTTTAATATTTTATAAATTGGTTAAATACGCTTGCATAGGATCTGTCAGGCTTTAGGCTCCCTAGAATTCTGCACCCTTCGATCCCCCCTTCCGTTTAATGCAGGGGTGTATGTTACGCCACTGTAGCTCTGAATTTTGTTACTTTTTTTAAAAAAATAATTCGATACTTCTGTACGATTTTTTCATGAAAACGATTATAACATTGACTTAAAGCATGTGAAGTATCTCAGAAAACTACTGTATTCATTTCTGATCAATATCTACAATGCAACCAAACCTGCTCGCGCGTTGCTAATTTCTGTTTCTAAAATTCGTTTTAGAATAACATGCTTTGATGTAAAGCAGGGGCTTATTACTGAAGAACTTATGATGTGTTGATAACCTCATGATTTTGCGCATTGGAATTTGAATTCATTTCATTTGTATAAGAGCCCTCTTTTTGAATAGTAGCTTATGAAATTTTGCTTTTTTAAAAAAAAGCTAATGCTCCTTTTCAAAATGAAGCAACGCCAATGTTTAACAATGAATGAGTAACAAACTATACTTAGCAACCATTTCGATTGTGAACGTAGGTACTTAACGGCATTTTGATCAAAACCCAAATATTATTGTCCAGTAATTAAGCTAACGCTTGCCTAAATATACCACAAAGTCTATTTCCATCATGTTCTCGGGAAACTTTAAATATACATCACATTAGAACAGCTGAAGTGACTTTCCAACACCATTAAGCTGTCCTCCCCCTCCCCGCAAACACGCAATTAATTTAAATTAACCCCAACCGTGGGTTTATCTGATTTTGCCCTTGAATGAAGGCCACGTAACAGTGCCAAACAGAAGGCAAACGCGGACATCTTTTCTACTTTTAACCCCCTCGATACTTCAAGCAGGACGAGAATAACATTGTCACACGCGAACACAGCGTGGACGGGCATAGATCTTCCGTGCAAAACTTTCTGGCAACACTGCTAACGGGTTTGTCATTCAGACTTCGAAAAACAATATCCATCTCTCCCGGGGGGGTGCACACACGTCTCATTAAAGCGAAGACCTAAGAATGGCACCCAGCAACCCACGAATGTAACCCTTGCCACCCTGTTGGAGAAAAAAAATTATATTTTGATACTTTTTCCACCCACGTTTTTTCTCCCCCTTTATGTAATTATGATGCAAGATGATATAGATATGCTGAAGAGGGTAAAAAAAATTGTCTAGACAAGGTATTATGTATCATTTTTACCTGCTCAAATCGGATACTTATTTTAGAACAATGCTCTCGGAGCTTCCAGATGAGTCATTCTGAAAGGGTAAAGAAAAAAATCGTGTTCTAGTCGGTCCAATTTGTCACGTCATGTTTGCACCTGTCCCGAATTAGGAGGGCTTCTCGAAACTTTAGAACGTTTACAGGTTCCTAAATATGCCTCAGCAGAATATCAAATTAGTTAATAATTACAAAATATGCTAAAGAGTTTTTTGACTTAATAGAATGATTTGTTCTCTCTCTCTCTCTAATATATATCACGCCAAAGCATAGGTTTCGGTAGTCAAATTTTGTTCAAATGATATGAATTCCCATATATTTTAACTAGCTGGTATACCCGTTCTTCGCACGGGTGAACTGAAGAATTAAACACAGATTGAAGGATAAAGAAGTTTTAAATGAGTTAATTTTACGTGAATTTCAAATTAAACAAAAAAAGTTTTGCATATCTCAGCTAAACAAAAAAAAGAAAGAAAAAACACCTTTGTTAAATTTTAATTATGTAGATCTAATAGCTGATAAAAAGGATTTTTTTTTTTGTTTATAATTCCCCGTAACACTCTTGAGGGTCGATTTTTGAAAATAACTCCCTAAGCTGATCTCTGCTCAGCAAAAGTAACACATTGTTAAAAGTGTTGCGTAATGAACGCTTAAAATAAAATAAATAATTTATATCTGAAAGTGTAATACATTTTAATATTACTTTCTGTTGTATTTATTTTATGTTAAAATTGTAATATTCGCAAGCAACGCCGTTTCTTAAATTATAATGGAGATTCAATGAAAAACACAGCGAAATGATAACGATAGTCAAATTGACAAATGCCTAGCTACTTTCGTAGCTCGAGCGTTATTAGAGCTTTGTAAGACCCGCCGTGTAGGGGAGAAATGCACGTTAATACTTTATCCAACTGCATTATGATTTACTGCAGTTTTTTTCATACAATATTTTTTTGGATCACTACATGTACAAATTAAGGGATATATACATAAACAAAATACTCCACTTTGGAAAATTTAATCCGTTAGAGCTAATAAATTAATTAAAGATATTCCACTGTAAAATTAATTATGTACACCGTTCACTTAAAATAAGTAGTCAAATCATTTTCTAAGGCCTTCATTAACAGACAAAACCATATAAGACACTTAAATTTTGACATTAACTATTTTTTGCGACAAAAATAATAATCTTTGCAATCCGCTGAAAACGCAATATCTGCTACAAAACTATTCGGCTTCCCCGCTAAAATACTTATCATAGAACCCGTGCTGCCATATATCTTGGAAAACTGGATTTCAAAGAATATTCCTGCTAAGTATAGGTAGAATATTCATTCTAAGTGGTGTGGTGTGGTAGTTAGGAGAAGGGAGTGCCAGCTCAGGTGTCGTCCACGTCACTTGACCATGGTTCAAACGCGATCCGTTGCCAAAATCCCTCGTGTAGCTGAACAGTGCGATGTTAATATTCACGCACTCACACACTCCAAAAAATACAGTACAGTAGTTATAATTATTTTTATACTTAAAAACGCAATATCTGACTATTCAATTAAAATTATTGCGTTATAATTAACTATTAACCTCAAACAAATTTTGAAAATTTGTCCAAATGATGCAGTGTGAAAGAGAAAGTTTATTTACTTTAAGTACCAGAACCGATAAAAGCATTTATTTTGAAAAAAGATCAATTTCACATTACAAAGGTGCATAATAAAATCTTTTAAAAAATCATTCAAATAAAGAGATTTATAACAGCTTTTCCCTTCAAAACTTAGTTTTATTCTGAAATAAAAAAAATAGGCATTATTCTGATCACAGGAATTAATTAGAAGCGATCGCCTTGCGTAGCCAAAACAAAAAGAGTTTTTCACAAACAAAAAATAGATATATGCTCTGGTGAGCTTTTTTTGCAGCGCACGCCAGAATTGCTTGTATAAATGGCAGAATTTTTTCCTACTTAACAAATATCGTTTTATTTTGGACATGTCATACAATATGTTTATAAATTATAGCATATGCTGTAAATTATAGCCTATGTGTTATTCTGATGTATAAGCTATATTACTGTAAAGTTTCATTAAAATCCATTCAGTTGTTTTTGCGTGAAAGACCCCCAAACATCCTCACAAACTTTCACGTTTATAATATATGTTAGATTCTCACCGAAGAAATCGTTTTAAAAATAGAATAATTTTAATTAAAAATAGAAATATACATATATATATATATATATATATATTATGTATCGAGTCATCAAAATAGATGTATTTAATTATATTTTTTAAAATTTTATATGGTCAGGACAATACATTGATTTAAACTGTTATTTTCTATCTAATTAAAGAATATGAAAAGTCCCCCCCCCTTTTTTTAAGTATGCTTCTTTTCAGACTTTTCAAAAAAGGTAAAATATCGTTTCGTTACACTATAATAATCCTATAACTCTTCTAAGCATTTGAGTGTTTTCAGCAAAAGTCAGTCAAAAAGAGACTTCATTTTGGAACCTTTAAAAATTTTTCATGTTAAAATATATTAATTTTTTCATAACAATTGTCGATTTTAAAGAGTGTTTTTTTTCCAGGTATAGCAGTTTCAGTTGGCATTACTTTCCAAGATGGCGACCGATTTAACAGCTGTCAAGTGATATATTCTCAGTTTGGTTTGGCAATTCATCAAAACGATCATCAAGCAAGGCGTACATTCGTCGAATGGGCCCAAAACGAGATTGCCGTTGTTCCCGATTTTCATAAGCGAATTTTGTTTAGCGATGAAGCGCACTTCTGGTTGAATGGCTACGTCAACAAACAAAAACTGAGGCATTTGGAGTGAAGCTAATCCACAAGTGTATGTCGAAACACCGTTACATCCAGAAAACTGACTGTTTGATGCGCTTTATGGGCTGGTGGAATCATTGATCCGTACTTCTTCAAAAACGATGAAGGCCACAACGTTACAGTCAATGGTGATCGGTATAGAGCCATGATTACTAACTTTTTCATTCCTGAATTGAACAATCATGATGTCCAGGAACTGTGGTTCCAACAAGACGGCGCAACATGTCACACAGCTCGTGCCACAATCGATTTATTGAAAGACACTTTGGGTGACCGCCTAATTTCACGTTTTGGACCTGTGAATTGGCCTCAAGATCTTGTGATTTAACACTGCTAGACTATTTTCTGTGGGGCTATCTAAAGTCATTGGTCTATGCGGATACGCCACAAACGCTTGACCATTTGGAAGACAACATTCGCCGTGTTATTGCCGATATACGGCCACAAATGTTGGAAAAAGTCATCGAAAATTGGACGTCCAGATTGGACTACATCCGAGCCAGCCGTGGCAGTCCTATGCCAGAAATCATATTTAAAATGTAATGCCTCAAGATTATCTTTCGAATAAAAAAAATTCATGTCAATGGAATAATACATCGTTGTTTTATTGCAATTTAAAGTTCTACACCTCTAAAAAAACACCCTTTATATTTATCTTTGTTTTTCATATTCAGACACTAATATGGCCCCGGTACAATAATGATTATGATCACGAACTCGCTGCGGGTTCGAGTCCTGGTACCACTGAAAACCCACCGAGTAGAGGGCTGATACACCTTAGATCTGTGGAGGCTTTACCTGTCGTCCTCGTCACTTAAATGAGGCTCAAAATTACGCGAGGTCTCTATTACGACTATTTTGCTCTTCGAACATTTTGAAGGATGAATAGAGATTATAAAATTGATCAGTAAATAACTTCATAGAATATCATTTATCTTTATAATTTCATAAGATTACATTGAAATGACCATATAAATCAAGATAAAACTGCATTCTAGAAAATACCGTTTCAAAGAAATGGTTTGTGTAATTTTGATTTGAGAGAAATTGAGCACAAAAAAAAATTTGGAAAAAACATTAATTTCGCACATGGTACAAACGTTTAAAAAACAAATATACATATATATGTATATACAACGCTATTGTAAATAAGCAACTATTCCAAATTTTAAAAAACTTGTAACACGAATGGTTGAAATTCTGGAATGAGTCTTAGAATATATTAAGAGCAAGAGATTAATCTGACTCCAAGTCCGTTTTCTTCCTTTCTAATATCTCCAAAAAGCTACTTATTTATTCACTTCAAGACGAACAAATAATATTTTTCAGCCATTTTAAGCAACTCCCAGTGTTTTATCTTTATTTCCAGGACGGCTGGCTGAATTGAAAAGCGGCTCTATTCTTTTAATTTGAAGCCAATGTACCATTGATTCTCAACCACTGTGCCGAAGCGCTTTTGTGTGCCGCCGATTTTTTTAAAAAACTATTAATTATACTCTTAGAAAAAAATAAAATCCGGAACTGAATCATTTGGTCATTTTATAGAAGTAAACTACTGGTATATTTAACTTATTCTTTCGTGGAAAGAGATATAAAAAAAATTTCATTGAATTTGTAATCCATTTGTGATAACGAATACATTTGTTGTACGAATTAACTTTGAATGAGAAAGTTATTTCGCTCCGTAACAATCGAGATTTAATTTCAAAACGTTCGGAAGAGTCAATTAATTCATTTTGGATTAAAATTAGTGGCGATTATCTCATAATAGCCAAAAAAGCTTCAAGAATATTTTTACAATTGAATGCATCTTATTTGCGTGAATTCGGATTCTCAGCATTAACAAATATAAAAACGAAAAAAAGATCCAGACTCTCTCTCTCTCTCTCTCTCTCTTAAATGTAAATGACGAAATGAGTCCTTATCCTTTTTACGACCGTATATGAACAAAATTATCAAAAATCATCAAACTTAAATTTCGCTTTAAAAGTATTCGTATAATTAATTTGTAATTAATTACTCAACATTTCGTTGTCTATGTCGTACATATTTTATTTAACACTGAAAATCATTATCATAAACTATTTTACATAATGTATTACAAATAAGTCTAATTCTTTTAAACTTATTTTGTTAGTGTCCCGCCAAATTTTGAAATTTTTAAAAGTGTACCGCAACAAAAATAAGGTTGAAAATCAGTGCAATATACCGAAAAGTGTAGTGGCTTATTTTGTTATTTTTTCGAGAAATCACAATACCGTCAACAGAAAAAAATATCGAGCCTGTTTACAAGAACTCTAACATTGAATTCTTCAATGGGATACAATTCGCCCTATCTCGTCTAAGTACACAATAAATGAAAGGAAGACCAATCTCCAAAGGTTGAAGAGGTCAGTACCGAAGGAAAATATAAAGAAGTTCATCGCGTGGATTATTCTCTTAGGGTCCCTATCATTAGCGGAACAATACAATGCATATGTTATGATTGAATAATTTGACAGAATTTCAGCTGGAGGGTTAGTGTAACTAGTTTTCTTTTTCTCTGACGTCATCCTTGGTATTGATAACGGTGGTGGATGCTGTTCCAATGATAATTGGTTTTTCCTGTTTCAAAACACCTGAGGAATGTTCCTTTCGGATATATAACCATGTCGCGTGACGTGTTCTTGGTTTTTTCGAAGTTTTGTGTTATCAATATGTATTTTTGTCTATAAAATAACTTAATACATCTTATTATCTAACAGATTGATAGAACATTCCATAAAAATTGTTATAGATTTTCTTTTTAGGGAATTAAAAAATGAACTTGGCTTTTACATAAAAAACAGAAGGAGATGGGTACATAAACTTTTTCTGAATAGCATTTGATATACAATTTATTTTTGGATAAATAACAATAACCAAGTGAAAAAATTGAAGTAGTTGTTAGTGGACACAATCTATCGAACTTTAAAACAGAAAAAACTAATCTCTTTCAAGTTTTTAAAATGAGTAGTCTCATCTTGAGAATTCTTGAGTCTTTATGCTCCAATGCAAAAGTAGGCCCTACTTACGACCCTTTTAAGTTAATGTGTACAGCATGCGTTATCAAACACTGGTGCAAATGGTAATCCATAACAAATAAATGGGAAAGTCTCACAACCTCACAAACCTAGTCTCTAACCCGATTGGCGCCTTTCGAATAAATGAGCGATGATGCTACAAGGTGTAAGCCTAGATACTGACAGCGGAGATAACATAATAATAAAGTCTTGCCGGTGTTGCCAGCTAGCATATAGTTCGAAATTCCCGGTTTTCAGGGGAATATGTCTGGTAATAACATTTAACGATTATTTGGACAATGATCTTATTGAGGCCGAGTCAAAGAACGAGACGCACTCCCCCATTCCTCTCTCGAGTCTATGGGTTAGGGCTCAGTTGACCCATGTCTTAAAACAATCCCTAGTCTCACATATATGCATTGATAGACAATTGCATCAGACAAAAATTAATTCCATTAACAAGTAAATTCGGATGATCTTTTGTATTAGATGTGTACAGATAACGCTAGTAATTTTGCTTTAAAGTGATAAGATTTTTCATATTTCATTACTTTGCCTCAACATTCGCTTAGAATTGGGTGCAATATAATTTTATGAAACTCGTATGTAATTAATTTTATTGGTCCAAACCGGAAAAACTGCGATTTTACGGCTACAGTTAATTTTCTGGGAATTAAATACACCTACTTAATTTAAATTTCTTAAAAAAAAATTTTTTGAGTTTCATTCACATTTGTTAACTTGTTTTTCTTATTTATTTAATTAACAATATATGACGTGATTATCAGCCTTAAACTAAATGTAATTCATCTTAAGTATTTTATCATTGCCTGTGTATTTAGAAACATGACTTAGATGCTTATGCCGCTTATTCTTAGGTGGCCAGGATGTCAAGATGGTCGGCGTTATCTAGTCGTAGGTTCCTGTTGTCATTAAAAGACCCTCAGTTTAGAGGAGATAATGTGTGTTAAATCTTTCGTGGCTGAAACTCCTCACGTGGGCTACGCGTGAAAGTTGGGAGAGTGAAGTGCAGCTTATAGATATAGTCCTCTTCACTTGACCACGAGTCAAAATTAAAAGGTATGTCACCAATAACCCTCGTGTTGCTTTTGAATGTTACGTTAATTAACACTCACTAGCTCACGCAAACAACCTTTGCACTCGTGTACCTCCCATCTCACGTCCTATGGTAAAGTTACGCTCATAATGGCCTTAAAGTCGTCTATGTTGGAACTCAAAATATTGACAGTAGTCTCAATTAGTTAACCAATCATAAGGTTATAGATTTGAATCGTATGGTGTTCCAGCTAAGAATCCCTCTTCACGCTTGAAGCAGATGATTTATAAGTCTGTTTGTTGAGATCTAGTGGTCCCATTCAGCCTTTTCTTAAATAGACGCCTCTGTTCCTTGTTCAGTGTGGGGCTGTTTTTTGCAAAGAAACAGACCCCTTCAAAATGCTTAGCCCCTACACCCTTAACAATTCAATAATACACTGAGAACATCTTGTGGCCAATTGTATTACCCGCCACGGTACATCATTTGAGATTATTTTACAGCAAGGAGATTAAACATCTCCAGGCTGCATCTGCATTCGTGTTGTGAATATTTACCCTTGCCCAACAAGGTCACCCGACCCTTTGATAATCGAACATTTATTGGGCAAGGTAGGGCCCCAGGTGCAGGCACTCCAAAATGTCACAGAAGAAAAGGAATCGTGATACTAAAACTATGGTGTACACTAGGGAAGATTAGGGATTTTTACCGCTCCCTCCTCCAACAAATTATAAATTTGTCATACAGATTACGCCTCGGTGCTTTAATCTATGTGATTTTAGAATGTGTGTGTACCCCCTTTCCTCCCTTAATAGAGTAACCCACTGTAGCCCACTATATCAGATTAAAACCACATTAAATGAAACTGAAATAATAAAAAAGGTTCACACACAATTTCAAACTATAAGAGCCCTTAATTTTACTCATTCCATTCGTCTCCCTCTAAGTTTAAAAGTTTTTTCAGTTGTAAAAAGAGGGAAGGGAGTTTTATCCAGTTTCTTGTAATGCCCCGGTACAGGTTTATTACTTTTGATGCAGAGCAATCGGCAAATTAAAACAGAAATTGATTAAAACGAAGCATAATGTTTGTCTTACAGAGTTCTTTCAGAGATACACTTCGAAAAGAGATGCTTTCAGGTTAATTAAGGCGATTCCAACGAAGATTTATTTTCCAAGAGTCAAAATTTTTTTTATCATCCGCCAACACCTCATCAGACATTTCCTTTCACTCGTATGAGCACTGAAACGTAAAACTTGAGTTCAGCAACCTGCCTTTATTTATGTTTCTTCCGAGTGTAATTGCTGTTTTTAATTGGCACTGAACTTCACGAACTCTGCAAAACCAAAAACAACAACAAAAATATTATTTGACAACAACGACGTTTTTAAATCTGCATTAAAGCGGGACGTTTAAAACGAAACCAAGGAAAGCGAGTATAAGAGATAAGGGGAAAAAAGCACATTAATGATTGGTGCAAAAAATAAAGAGAAAAAAAATCATTACTTGGATCCTCGCCCTGGACAAGTTGTACATCGTGAGCAATTGTCTTTGAAAAAAGATCACAGTGACAGAGCAGATAGAGTTTGTCTCCGTTTCTTGGCTTTGTTTTTTAAGAGCTCTTGGCTCTACTTCAAGCGGTTCCGCCGCTCTTTGAAGATGTAAGGAAAGGAAAAATGTCTTTCCTGATTTTCATTTTTCAAGTTTTCCGTGCCCTCTTTCAGTTTAAAACGATATTTATAGAGTGAAGAAACATAATTTTCTTTTTTCCTGTTCGCCCATTGAGGATATGTCTTTCTGGGTGATTGCGATTCAGAAAGTTTTGCACGTCTAGGATCTTCAATGTTTTGACTGCGTTTCTAAAACTGGTTACGCGAACACACCACATTAAGCTTCCCACAACTGTATATCATAATAATAGTCCATGCTGATCTTCTCTTGCGTCAACATAATTTGATGTAATCCCTTTTTATACCTTCTTTCCCCTACTACTTCCTGGTTTGCGAATAGTGGGTTTCTTACTTCCTTTCGAAAACTGTTGTTCCGATTTTTTTCTTACAAATAAAAGTTAGTTTTGCTCTTAAATTTATTTGTAGGCAGCTTATATGTAGCAAACAGTAAAAATGTCGAAACTCTGCATTCTTACACAACAGTAAAATTCGTGTGCTTTCCAGTTTCAGTGATGTATTTGCATATTTGTAATATCCTGTGACTACTCCATCATAACTTCCGATATTAAATTCATTGTAAATATGACAACAGTTGTAATCTTGTATAAAAACACAAAGAATTTTTAAACGGCACGCCGAAAACGCGCATTTATATTATTTCTTTACTTAAGCTTTTGGGTACTAATTTGATATCGGTACTCTGTGGATTTCTTGCCGAATACTTGTAAAATTTTGCCAAATTAAGGCGATAACATTAGACTGGTCACAAAAGATCTATTTTGGCGCAATTTCTCAAAATTACGCCAATTACCAAAATTACCGATGTCAAATTTGTTTTAGCTTTTGCTTTATATTGGAAAAAATTTCTTGTAAATTATCTCCGGTCCATCCCTCTTTTTGTACTAAATTAGATATTCTTTTGTTATATTAAATTTAGATATCTTTTTTACTTTAAGTTAAAACAAACATATTGAGCGCCAAAGTTATCGCATTTGGCTTATTCTTTTCACAATACCTCTGGCTCAACTGTGGGTAGTAGTTTCTACAAACCTTGATGGCTGTAACTTTTGTCAATATTTTCAATAAAGTTTTGTAGATAAGCACGAAACTGGAAAAAACTACCTTTAAGAAAAAAAGGACTTGCATGGAATATCATGTAATTTCACCAATTCAAAAGACGTCACCAAGTGATATCATCGTATGCGCGAACAAGATTATTATTAATGTTTATTGAAACATTTTTCTACCATGACATTTGACGACATCTTTTCATTTGATGAATTAGTCGACAGTATAATACGTAACCACTGAATAAAGCCAAACGAAACAGGGATCTTACGACTAAGTTGAGGAAATACGCCAAAACAAACAAAAGGTAGCGCCAAATGACAGGGATATAAACGAAAAAGCATTTACATTTCATACTTAAAATGCAACGATTTAGTATATTTATAGCTGAAATGTTCGCTTAAATTATCTAAAGAGAAATTTTCCAAACTGATGGTCTTCTGGAACACAAGTGATTTAAATGCAGCCATTTTCAAACAGTTTGTCAGGATATCACTGTTCCTGATGACATCGTAATGCTCGAAAAAGTTGACAGATTGACCTCGTCTCAGAGCACTGAGCTTGCAGATACATAATGCAGTCCTTGTGGGTGGTTGTAACCCTAAAAGTCTCTTAGCATGTCTTCGTGACACTATATGCTCATTTTGATAGCGATTCCCTACTCTGATTATCGAATGGTTAAAATTTAAGACTCCAACATTCGATGACCATTCCTCAGAATGGATTCGTCAGATTGTATACCAGTTATGTTTTTACTCAAATGCCGTCAATGACTCATTTTTTGAAAGTTTGAATAAATAAATGAAGAAATAAGCACAAAGGAAACGTAACATCCAACGCAACGAAAGAAATGGCAACTGCTGAATAGAACCCTTTCCTACATCTATCGCATTATACAGCTTTAAGTGTGGCTATGCGAGTATTTTACTGCGGAACTGCTATCACTTTTCACTGCAAGGTACATACGCAAACTTTATTGCTGTCATCAGTCCCGGTTATCCATTGGGTGCTTGGGGGAGGCTCAAAAGGGCCTGAATAAGCTAAACTTAACCAGATTTTCAGATTATAAATTTTGATCCTCCAGTGCCAAGGGGGCCTGTAGATCTTCTGCGCCCAGGGACCGAAATGAGCTTAAGTCGGCACTGGCTGTCATCTTTATTTTTAAATTTTATTGTTTGTTCCGTATTTGAGACAGTGGAGAAAATTTTCTCAGCAGCGCAAAATAATATAATTAATAGTTTAAAGAATAATATATGTACCACATGCAAAGAAATTCTAACTATCTTCAAGGCAACAGAAAAGTTAAACAAAAATTGAAAACCTACACACATTCATACCGAAATCGAAGTTGGCAAAATGCCTCTTTTTAGTTTTGTGTGAGTATCAGTTCATGGTTAAAGCATAGTTACGGTCGTTATCATGAAGGTTCTTGGGCATGGGTTAACGCAACGCGTTCTGTGTTTTAGTTTAAATTTAACTTGAGTAATAAAATGAATGTTTTTGTCTTAAGTGCGCTTGTTCTCTGGCATGTACATATTTAATTTGTTTAAGGATGAAAAACGTATGGAAAACTGAGATTATACTTAGAATTATTGTTGTTTATCTATTACACTACATGAATATGTGTGTGTGTTTTTTTTATTGAAAACAATTATAAAATCCCCGTGCACCACAAAGTATCACACGGGGCTTACAGAAGTAAGTATTAAACACACATTCAAGGGAAATAAACAATTTAAAAAAATGAAGTTAAGAAGAATTACAAACAGGTACAACAAATTTACAGAAATTTTTGAAAGCACATCTGGTGGAAAGAAGTTGGTGAAAATTCGGTGGCCAATTAATGTTGAGTCTCTTGAACGCCAGTCTCTTATGATCTTTCTCTCTCTCTGACATACTTGGAACACAGAAGGATTACATGTTCTACATTTTCCTCGCCACCAATATTACACTCACAGAAAGATGAAGGAACTAAATTAAATTTGTTCAAATAGCTTTTGAAATTACCATGACCAGTGAGAAATTGGGTTAATTTGTAGTTAGTGTAAAAATGATGACATGATAGTCTCTTATTAATGGTGGGAAAATTTTTTTTTGTTATGCTCCCCTTATTAGAAATGAGATATTCTTGGTTCCAAGACTTCACCATTCTTTCTTTCGTGATCTTCTTGTAAAATGATTTAGTAATATTAACGTCAATGTCAATTTTGCGCTTGGTTGCAGGTTTTGCAAGCCAATCGGCTCGCTCATTCCCAAGAACGCCCGTGTGTCCGCGAACAAATGCAAAATCTATTGAGATGTTTTTATCTCTTAGGCTTTTAAGTTGCTTTTGGATCTCGACGATTATATTGTTAGATGAAGAAATACATTTTTTTAAGAGAATCCAAGGAGGAAAGAGAGTCACTACAGATGAGAGATTCTGTTTGAAATAAATACTGTATGAACAGTATTTATTTCACCAAATTGCAAGAATAACCCCTTCTAGGAAAACTGTATGAATTCATTCTTATTATTCTTTTCATTGCTATACCGCGAATTATTCCTTTGTTTTTTGAAGAAAAAAAGTCTTTTTATGGAGTTCAGTTATTGAATTTTATATTACTTAATGACTGTGTATTCTAATGCTATTTAAGTTTATAAAGATAAATACTATTCATTTTGTTCCATTATTCTTTGATGTATTGTCCAACTGCATGATGCCAACGCTATTCATCTACATCACATCCATTTCGCTTCGGGTATTTCATTGCAAAAATCTCAGTATTTCTTCCTTTCTTATATTGAACCGATAAAAAAAAAACAGTGTAATGTCCTTCTTGATTTCATTTTCCTTCCTTGTTTATTTTCATTCAGAATTTGTGGCCGCGGTAGCCGAGTGGTATAGGTATCGAATCGTGGCTTGCCTTGTCACGAGTTCGAGCCCAGTACCACTAAAGACCCGCCGTGTAGGGCAGCGATGCATGGTAAATCTGTCGAGAGCTGAAACGTCCTCCCGTTGGTGTGTTGTAGTAGTTAGGAGAGGGGGGGATACCAGCTCAGGTGTCGTCCACGTCACTTGACCATAGTTCAAAATTACGTGGTCCGTCGCCAAAAGCCCACGTGTAGCTCAACAGTGCGACGTTAGTATTCAATCAATCAATCAATTCATTCAGATTTTATAGAGTTGTGGTGTTTGTACCTTGGATTTTTGATCGATTTCGAATTTTTCTGTTAAGATACTTCAGGGCCGACTCTGGCAGTTTTAGCGCCCCGGGCGAAAATGGAAAATGCCCCCCCTCTCTCCAAAGCAAAAAATTATATTTAAAAAAGATAAATTGTTCACATAGATACACACCTATTAAACTTGAATAATTCTTGCGAACTAAAAGGTAATATAACAGTATTATATACATTATTTTAAATCAAATACACAAAATAATTCGAAAGTAAGTTCATAATTACGTGTTCTTAATTCAAACGAGTTAAGTGTAAGAGAAGGAATCGCTCATTTCAGCTGGCTCATTTTTTTCTAAAAAGAGTCTACAGATGGCGGGGATCACAAACGTTTATTTTAACTTATAGTAACTACACTCAAGACTAAAATAAAATATCCCTTGTGACTCTTAATCTAAAAAAAACTTATTGCTCCTGTCCTCTTTTGGATAGCTGACACGGGACATGTCACAAAGGATATACCTTTCACCCATGCTCCGGGATAGAAAGTTAGTTGTGAAAGTTATGTAAACTTATCAAGTTTCGTGATTAAATATATATTCCCGCTTCGAACTCTTAAGTTTTAACATAAAATAAAACTGACATTAAATATGCACAGTACAAAAAATGGAAGGAAGATTCGTTAAATCATATACCAAATTCACACCAGATAATATTTCAGAAAATGTATCAAATTTTTTTAAACAAAAAAAATATTTTCCCAATTTGATCCAAATTTTGCTTGTAGAATTAGCCGCCCCAGGCAGGGGTCCGGTTTTTCCGGCCCTAGAGCCGCCATTGGATACTTGATGTGTAAATTATTTAGTTTGTTTGTTATTAATATCATAAAATGCCAAGATGTTATCAGAGACTCTAATCTCAAAATTACATTTTTCTTACAACTGTTCCACCATTCGTGGTTTTCATTTGTTTAGTGTCTATTTCTGCCCGACTGAAGGTCTATTTAACATAGCTATAGCTCACTGGCGTAACTAGTCCTGAGTGGGTCATGTAACAAAATTTCTTGGAAACCCTTTCAGGTGGGAGGGGGCGCCTTTTATGTTTATATATGTTGGGGCGTAATAACTTTCAATTACTTTCTAAAACATCTCAATACAATAAATTATAACACAGTCCGTCGTATTAAAACCTCTCCCAAAAAACTATCTCTTCTTGGTGCAACAAACCACGCGATGTGCGTCGGTCCACAATCAAATTTTAACTCGCTTTCCTTCACACTCAATTCAGAATCCTACGCTTCGCGCTTCCAAAACAAGGCACTATCTCCCCCTCCCCGTCTTGTTCGAGGGTCAAGCGACGTTCTTTAATTTGACGACGGTTTATCTGTAAGTACCCATATTCCATATTTACCCATTAAAAATAAGATAAATGAAGTCATTTTAAGTTTCATTCAGAATACCTATGAAATTATTTTTCAAACAATTTAGCATCGTTCATTAGGTGGTGTAATGTGAAATATAGAATACAATTATAACAGGTTTGATATAACAGTTAAAAAAAAATCCTGAGGAACAGAAGAAGTTTCTTGTATTTTATTGTTTTTCTGAAAATTCATTGTTTATAACATTATATAAACCCATAAAAAAATTATAAATTTTACTCATGCAAATATTGAAATAACAAGATAGAAGAACAAAACAATTTTAAAAAAAAGAGTTATAATATTTCAATTCTGCCGACGACTAATATCTCAAAGCAAGACCTAAATTTGGAACACATTTTCAAATAGAAAAGAAAATGTCATTTTATTCATATTTGGTTTCCTTTGATCTACTTTTGCTATACTAGGTCATGAAAATTTAGAAACATTTTATGAATGCATCATTTTTTATCTTTGACAATTTAACATTCAATTTGTTTCAAAAATATGAAAGACGAAACAAGAACAATGAAAATAGACAGAAGACGGAAATGAATAATAATATAAAAATAAAATGTTCAGCGTTGTCTACAAAATTATGAAATCGAAATGTAATATTCATGTTATGGATAATTTTTTATTCTAACAGAGAAAGCGTGCGAGTTCAACATCTATTCTTTGACATTAAGAGGACTTGGTACCCTAAAAATCACAAACCTATCGTTTTTTTTTATTTTCATTTAATCTTATTCTTTGCATTATTATCTTTCGATTGATATATCACTTGTGCATGTCGGAAAGTTAGAAGTTGACTAAAACTTCATTTGAAAACAAATTAGGCAATTCAGCCACACACTCTTTTAGAAAAAAAAAAGCTAAAAAATGCTTTATGATAAAAAAAAAATCTATTTTAGAAATAGAAATAATAACTATAAAAAGAATGTGTAGTATTAAAAGCAGAATATTTCCGAGGCAATACAATAATGTAATTTTTCTTCCTTGTGAAATGTGTGCATGTAAAATTTTTAAATTAAGGCATTTTATATTAATAATTTTATAATTTCAGTTCTTCTTCCTGATATATTTTTCATACAAATGTAATACTTTAATATTATAAGAAGAAAAAACAGCTAAAATTTCTGTCGTGACAGAAAAAAAAAATTTTTTTAACATTTTTCTTGAATTTTCATGGGCAATTAGTACTTTCTAAAAGTTGATCATTTATAAAAATGTGTGGATTGAAAAAATATGAAAATACAATTATTTTAAAGAAAAACGTATAACTAATATCTTAAAGTGGTATTTTAAGTTTAATTAAGCTTATAATAATTATTTTTTCAGAATTATAAACTTTAAACTGGTTTTTCTGAGTTTGTGTTTTTCGTAACCTTAGTGCATTCAAAATGCTACTCCTTCGACAATTATTTACCAATCACTTCCATTTTTTTTTCGTGTTGAAAATAAAGCATGTAATAAAATTAGGGATCCGTTTTGCTATAAACTGAATACTTTTTTAAAAAAATAAAATGTAAGACATGTTGGCTTTTTCGTTGATTTTTAGCCTGTATATCAACATTTTATTTTTTTTCGAAAACTAATGAAGTTATTCTAAAATCGATCCCTAAAGTTGTTCAGATCATCCATGAGAATATTATAAAAAATTTCAGGTCAAAAAATTAATTTTCATAAAAGGAGTAGGATTTTAAAATTTTCCCAATTTTCTTCAAAAAATTAAAATTTTTAAAATTGTGTGAATAATATATGAAAATTTTCATCTGGTAACATTTTCTTGAATAGAAACATTGTATAAAATGTTAAAATATAATTTTTAAATACGTAAATAAAGAAGTTTGCTCAAAGGGTGTCAAGTCCCCTTAAAGAAAGACACTGCCGTAATAGTAAAATAATTTTAAAAATTAAACGCAATAGAATGAATAGCAATTTCTTCAAAAACAGCAAGAATTAGAATAGATAAACTTAAATAGATGTTGCAAAAAGTCGTCTACGTTAAAACTTTATTATTTTAAATTTTTGATCTAGAAACATTTTAATGGAGCATAAAATAGAACATTTCATCAGCCAAACGATGGCTTTTTTCCCAATTACAAATGTGGCACACTTTTAAAACAGAAGATTAATTTTTTGAATGATAGTGGAAAGTTTGGCTCAAAGTATCCTACAGCAGTGTTCCCCAACCTTTTTATCGCCGCGGACCGGTCTACGTTTGTTAATTTTACCGCGGCCCGCTGAGGGGGAGGATGTTGATTGTTTATATTTTAGACTGTTTTGAAATAATTTTAATTTAATTGTATCTTTAATCATGACTTCAGAATAAAATATAGCTACAACAAAAAATGAATATAAAGTGATTTTCATAAAAAGTTGCCCAAACCCAAGAAAAATATACCACAGAAAATAAAAGGGAAATAATTTAATGTTTCTTATGCAGACCGACAGTATTTAATCCACGGACAGGGGGTTGTAGACCACTGATCTACAGCATTCATTGGGCAAAATTTCAAATATATATAACTATTGAGATGTCATTTCCCTGTATTCTAATAGTTAATAAATAAATAGAGTAACTTTTTCTTAAAAAGCATTACATAAACAATCGAATTAAATATGTATATATTCACCATGATAAATATAAATGCAGTCATTCATGTGTGTGTGTGCATTTGGCCTCACATTTATTTTAATGCCAGATATATTTTTAAGTTCAACCTATTTTTATTGCTTAAAATATTACTCATTTCTGAAATATTTCCTTAGTTTTCAGAATAAAATCTATTTAAAACTCTAATCTGCTATTTTAGGTCAAATAGCTATGAATCAAAAGTGGTGTTTTTTCTTTAATTTATGAATTTCATGCGATTCTGAAAAGTAGGCTAATCATCAAAGCATTTATATTTTTTTCCCCTTATAAATTTAATTTTTCGACTTTTTGATGGGTCTTATCCTTGTAGAGTTCATCATTTTCGTTGGCTGGTCTCCAGTTTTTTTTCTCGTACTCATTGAAGCCCCAAAAAAAGAAAATAAACGCCTTAAATTTACAAATTCTGGGAAATGTTTGAAAGCATAGAAAGTAGAGAAAAAAATATACGAGTTAGAGTCGGTCTTTGATGCCTCCGCGCGCTTTAATGATACAGAACATTTAGATGTATTAAAAAGTAAAAGTTTTAAAAATTCAATTACTTAATGCTTAGTGAATGCGTTTATTTGTAAGAGTTTAGCAAGATGTAAATTTCTTAGACTTTTTTTAAATAATTATTAAAAATGCATGCTATTAGGAGCTATTTACGTATATAATAAATAGAAAAAACTTGATAAAGTTACTTTATTACTTTTAAAATGCAATGATAAATAACAAGAGTACTTAAAAAGGTATTTTTATGTTAATTGATATAAGTATTATAAAAGTTAAGCTCATTTTGTGCTATTTGCCTCCAAATGGGATTGCTAGCGTCCCCCCAAAAAATTAGGCCTAAGAAACTGGCACCTAAAAAATTTAGGCTTAACTTTCCGTCAATAGAAGAATATAATAAAAATTATAATACATCTAAAACATTCGACTGAAAATCAGCATCACGAATATCAAAAGAAAAAGAAATTAATCTCTTATTTACTATATAAATAGCATAAGACACTAAATTTAAGTGGTTTAAATAAAAATTCCTTTCGAATTTTAGAACACGCGAAAAAATTTATCAGTTTGACATGTCTTTTGAAAGACATGTTAATTCATGCAGATATGAATATGGGCTACTATATTGCAATGGGCTACTGTGTATTTTTATAACAATCATTGCATAACAGAAACTTTTCTTATAATTATGAGCCTTACATGTATCATAATATTATTGTAGAACTATGATTTAATTTTTCTTCTGTTTGATATTTTTAGTTTCACCTTTTTTAAATATATTTTGTGGAATCAATTTTCGAAATGTGAACACAATAATTCTCTGGTTATCTTTTAAAATATTTATTTTATTGTTCCATAAGAATTGGTAGAAAATTAATTTTATATTTACATGAAGAAGCTAAAACTGTTTGAGTGGTTTAAATGAATTAAAGGTACAGTGGGCCACAAAAGTGTTCATACACTTGCAATTTCTTATAAAATTTAATGTTTTCGACTAATAAAAATTAATATATTATAATTGTAATTTTTTTATGATATCTGCAACTAGTTCTTAATGGGGAATGACATAATTAATTTTTTAAAAATAGTATAACTATTTTTTTAAAAATTAATTATCAAAAAGCTACTAAAAATTACGCCACAAAAGTCTTCGTACACTTAACAAAAATCTCAACTTAGCTTTAAATATTGTATTTCTTTCTTAACTTAGTACTTAAAAGGATATCTTTTAGTGTCCACAACTTTTAAGCGTCTTGGTATAGATTTAATCAGTTTTTTGTAATTTCTGCATCGATTTTCCACCATTCATCTGTGATTATTGTTTTTACTTTATATTATGCATTTATGTCATGTTTTCTTTTTTTACATCAAAATCTCACCAAATATGTTCTACTGGGCTAAATAAAGTGATTGAGGAGGTGCTTTCATAATTTGGGGATAGTTATAGACACACCAGGGGCGTACATTGAGAGCAGTGCACTTGGCGTCATTATCCTGTTAAAAAATGAAGTCGTTTCCAATATCCAAATTTTGGGCGGATAATTCAAAGTTTCTCTTTAAAATATTTAAATAGAGCTCATGATTCACAATATCAACAAAAAATACCAAATTACCGAATTTTGTGGCCGATTTACACCCCCACGCAAGAACACTTCTACCTCCATGTTTTATTGATCTAACTAGATTCTTGGAATTAAGTTTCTGAAAATTCAAAATTGACAGCAAATTAATTGGGATGGCAGATAATTCAACATTTTTGGTTCCGATGGACCTATAATAGCTTGTAAATGAAAAAATAAGGAGTTTAATCCCATGAATTTATGTGGAACAAGAACTCCTTCACTTCCATGCTTCAGTATGGAAGTGAAGGTGTTCTGGTGTGGGGCTGTAAATTGGCCTCAGAATTAGGTAATTTGGTATTTTTTCATGGTATTAAGAATCATGAACTCTTTTTAATTATTTTAAAGAGAAATTTTAAATTATTCGCCCGAAATTTGGATATTAGAGACTAAATTTTTTAACAGGGTAATGACGCCAAGTTCACTGCTTTCATTGTGCGCCACTGGTGTCTCTATAACTATCCCCAAATTATGAAAACACCTCCTCAATCACTTTATTTAGCCCATTTGAACATATTTGGTGAGATTTTGATGTAAAAAAAGAAAACGTGGCAAATAAACACAAAATATGAAGTAAAAACAATATTTACAGAAGAATGGAGGAAAATCGATGCAGAAATTATAAAAAATTGATTAAATCTTTACCAAGACGTTTAAAAGTTGCTGTGAACACACTAAAAGATATCCTACTAAGTACTAATTAAGAAAGAAATACAATATTTAAGGCTAAGTTGAGATTTTTGTTAAGTGTACGAAGACTTTTGTGGCGTAATTTTTTAGTAGCTTTTTGATAGTTTTTTTTAAAAAAAATTAGTTATACTATTTTTAAAAAATTAATTATCTCATTCCATTAAGAATAAGTTGCAGATATCATTAATATCATTAAAAAATTACAATTACAATATATTAATTTTTATTAGTACACTTTTGTGTCACACTGTATCTGCTTTACTTTGCGCCCGAAATAACCCCGTTCAAAAAAAATTATTCATTTGCATCAGTTTCTTTAAAAATAACTGTTTTTCAAGAATTTTACTTGAATAGAACTTAAGTGTCTTGGTTTTTTAGTTCATATTGCAATTCTCATTTATTTTAGTTTTTCTTTATATTTCTCTTTTCAAAAATTTAGTTGTTTTTCGGTAAAATAACTCATAACTGGCAGATGAAAATAAAAATTCTTCGTCTCAACTTCATGAAAAGTTCTCCATTCTTAGCAATAATCTTAAAATCAATTTTACTTTCAAAAAAATACATAAAAAAAATTTACAGTCAAAAATTAAAATAAAAATAATTAATCACGCATTACCAGCAACTGAGAAATTTTTTAAATTATATCGGACAAAGCTATAAAGGATTCCTTTTGTTCTATAAAAACTCTCAATAAATGTGAAATGCAGCACACAAATTCAAAATGGTCTATAAACGGAAGCCTTAAGAAGCTCGCCAAGAAAAATACAAATTAGCCTTCGATATTTCACAATGTTCATTCAATCTCCCTCTTGTATTATTTTTGTCGGACTTGCACCACTTCTTGGGCTAGTAAGCCGACATTTTCCCTTGCAAATGACAACCCTCGCCCGCGGCCCTGACTGCCAACAGCCGTCATTTCCTTGCTCCTGCATCAAACTTTTCTTCGCACAAATGTAATAGTAGCGCTCGCTGCGGAAATTAACTGCCATAGAAGCCGACGAGTTTAAATTTCTTTGGGGGGTGAAGTAATTAGTTGTTTGGTATTCTAATGAGCTTTGGGAATATCGTTTGGGACCTTCTGCTCTTTTTCTAACCCTACCAAGTTCCCTTTGACCTTCAAGAAAAGATATTGAGTTGAAGAAGTGTATTTTTATGTTATTTACGCATTATTTAAAACTTTCGTAAGTTTGTGTCAGGGAATAGAATTTGCTACTAAAAGCGCTGTCTCATAAAATATTTTGCAATATTTCGAATGACAAGCTTTAACTGGTTAGAACATTTTCTCCTTCCTTTTAATTTGAAGATTTTAAGTCTAAATATTCCTGTATTTTTGGTGAATGTCGATTATTAGAAATAAATGAATAAGGCTGTTTTTGTATTTTTAGAAATTTTAATGAATTGGATCTGCATGGTTTTGTTCGTTGTTGCACTGACAAATTTACCTTTACAGTTAGTAGACATCTTTGCAATTGATTTTGATATAAAATATTTCTATAATAAAAATTAACATTCGAAGAATTGTTCGGGGGAGAAAACGTTCTGGCTTACAAAACACATTATGCTTAAATTGTTTTCTAAAACAACTTATTATTGTAGCTTTTTGTGGTGTTACGGTTATGAAAATTTTTTAGAATTGTCTGCTTTTTGTGGAGGATGACACAGGTACAAGAATTAAGATCATTTTTTTTACAATCAGAAGATAATTTTTTTTATTTGTAATAGCATTGGTAATAAATTTTTTAAATTTTATTTTAAAAAAATATTAAAAGGAATGACTGTTTGAGCAAAATTGAACTTCGTTTTAAAATTTAAACGTTCCGGGTTAGATACGATATCTTTAATCCATTGCTATTAATTTACTACATGAAGCTTTTGTTAAAGATAACATGCATCATTTAAAATGTTATGAAATTTTGAAAACTCAGAGTAATCTTCTCCATATGAGATCTGACGTCTACGGGGAGATACGGTTTTCAGTTAAAATGCCTCAATTGATATCTTAAAATAATTTAATAAAACTCATACTCACAGTAGCGCAACAGCCCATGAGGACCAGGGCCTACTGTACCCATCCCAAAAAAGGTGGCCATCGGGCCCTGAGGTGCATAAGTAGATGTCCTGATCATGTGGTCAATCTGAAGCGGAACCCCAGTGTTTTAGTCCCCTAGTAAGCTTTGTACTTATTTATCGACCCACTGCAGTAAGGATGAAAGGCTGAGTCGACCTTGCCCAGCCCAGGAATAGAACCCGGAACTGTGGTGTGGAAGCACGATACTCTACCACTCGACAACTGGGCCAAAATAATTTAATAGTAATGGATAAAAAATCTCGTGAGGGGAAGGGGAGTAGGTTTCAAATATTTAAACATTTTATAGAAAATGAAGAGTTTAGATAAAACATTTGATGAAGTTTCAGAAATTATCAGAATACGAAATGTAACTATGCTGATGTCAAATCAATTAATTTCTGTATTTATTTGATCATGGAGAAAAAAAGACTTGGTAATAATTCCTCGCGTTTATATCAAACAAAAAACATTTCGTTTTAACCCAGTCAAGGAACGAATGGAAAAGCTTAAATAGTGTTTATAGTCGACTGCAGAAGGATATTAAGTACATGTTCTGGCTATTTAAACAGGCTACGATTTTTTCCACAGGCTGCATAACTCAGATTAGCTGCACTTCATTAAAACTACAATTCCGCTTTTTCTAGAATTTCATTTCTTACTAATTTTACAGTCTGGGTGTCATTTATGAAAAAAATTGTAATTAATGTTGTTTTACGCAGTTGAAAAAAGTGACACTGATAGTTAAAATATAATTGCAGCACTGCAACATGAACTTCTCAGGATACCATTTGCGAAATTTCAATTCAATTCGTCACGGTCCTTATTATGGCAGCAATTTCGATGGTCAATTTGGCTGATCTCAAATCTCTGGCTACAGAGGTTGTTTTCGGCTACCATAGAACTTCGTACTATTTTTCCAACTATACCTCTTTTGTTCGATAAAATTTTCTCATATCATAAATTAAAACAACGCAAACACACCAAAGGCTCCAACAATTTTAGTTTTAATTTCAGGGTGTAATTATTAATTATTAATTCTTTTATTTTAATTCTTTTAAATTTATCATGACAAGCTCTTATCTTTTTATGCTCAACTTCCAATTTGAAGATAGGCGACGAAGACCGCTTCGGAGATCCTGTGCCCCAATGAACAATCTACCATTCAATTTCGATAGTAATATTTTTAATTCAGATTCAAATCCTGTTGCCAGATATAATCTTAAATGTTTTATTGCGTTATTAATTTAAAGCTTTCTTGGCTAATGTTAAAAAACTTCATAAATTTCGAACATTTTCGTATATATATAAAGGAAAGGACTCTAAACAATACTATATCGTATTCTGTCATACAGATAATGATTTAGCTTCAGTTATTAAAGAAAGAGAAGGAGTTGAATTATTCTTTTAAACTCGCTAATACACAATAACCCATATATCTTATTTAAAGAAAAACACTTTACCATTCCATTAGGCCCAATGTGTAATAAATATGGTGCACTTAAAGCTTATGCGTAACAGTCACACTCCAATGTCAACGTTTTTGTATCAAATTTGGTATTCTAGCAAGAGTATGGTAAGTGCTTCCTGGTCTTCAACTCAGAATCTTATGGCAAGGGGCCAGATCTCCCTAAATTGGATTGGAAACAATGTGTTAGTGCCCGTCCCGTAATTTTGTTCCTACTCAAGGGTAACCTTTCAAGAAGATGCCAAATTCTGATTTTCCTTCTTACAATGTTGTTAGGGACGGGATAAAACTGCTTTAGCATAGATAATTAAAAACAAGACGAGGACCTTTCTAATTATAGAGCGCGGAAAAAAACATTAACAGCATTTGAGGGTTGTTGTCCCCCCCCCCACACACATATTTCTTCCCTTTTAAATGCGCTTGCGCTACGAAATAATTTAATTTGTCTTTTTCAAGTTGAGTGCTTTTTTATTGCATTTGGGAAGATAACTTCAAACAGTGTCATAATTTTTCAAATTATAACTTTTTGCAATGTCTTATAACTTTTTTAAAAAAAGTTTTATTAAAAATGGTATGCGTTGATTGTTTTATCTGATGTTTTGGTTCGTTCTTAAAATGTTTTTATAACATTTCAGAGTGTTAAACGTTTTGTGCTCCTTTTTTCGCTTTTTTGTTTTGTTTTACATGAGTACATTCAAACTGATGAATCATTTTTTATAAACTTGCACTACAATGAGTTTTTTAAATTTTTTTTATCAGATAAATATTCTTATATAGTTGTAATTTAATTTTGTATTAATGGCAGGTCTCGTTATGACCTTAATGTAAATTATTTTTTCCCTTGTGTGTACAATTACCTTAAATCATTTCAATCGGTTGGGAAATTGTTTTGGCTAAAGGGAAGTGGAGTATACCGTAGGGCGCACCTTTTTAAAAGGATTGCATTCATTAGTTAAATTTGCTTCTCGGAAAAGGTACAATCTACCAAAAAAAATCAATAAATATGTAAGCTAAATAAAATTCTAGCGGTTTTATTCAATTTATCTAGTGTGTTAATTTCATTAATTGCTGCAAATACATTTAGTTTTATAATTAGTTTAAAGGGACAAATGTACCCTATCACTCTTTTCTACATTTTTTAAAACCATGAGTGAGACTACTTGTTGAAATCCTCACAGCCTGCAAGTTAGTGTTAGTCATCTTGTGAGAGGCTAGCACCTAGATATGTGGGAGGTAAGGAAGAAACATTCGACATGATCCAATTAATCTATTTAAGACACAAAGAACAGACACAATTTCAACTGATAATAGTAAGAGAATGTCTCAATGCTAAGCGTGAAAGCGGAACAACGACGGTAAAACACGAATGATTAGGAGACTATCAAACTTGATCCTTACCCTAATAAAGTATCTAACTTATCATACGATTTAAACTAATATCAATTCAATCTCAGCGAACAATCGTCACTTTAGAACTTTCTCCTAATGATTTCTTATAATTACAATAATTCAAATATGATACCTTCAGTAGTAATCTCCCGAGATTCGAGAATATCTCCTCTCCTACTCTCTCTTCAAGCTAGAAAACTTTGACTGTATATATTAAGTTAATTTAAATATCCCGATTCTCTTCTTCCGAAAGGGTTGGTTGTGAATAACGCGAAATGACAGTCCAAAGAATTCCCAGAGGATTAATTGAAGGAACGCTTATAGATCCGTCACCACCCTGCATCCTTATTTTCTCTTGTTGATCTTCATGTAAGGAAAACTTTGTTCACAAATATAGGTCGGCCTAAATATGAAAAAAAATTCTCTATTTGGTTTTCGGATAATCTTGGCGGGCCACTGTTTGCCCACCCCTGATTTAAACTATACTGTTAAGCTTCAAATTACTAAGCATTGTCCTTGAATCAAGTATTTTTAATCGAACTTTCTTAATTTATTTTATAAAAATATGTGCCCTCTGCACACTAATTGTTTCTTAAAAGTTGCGTACATATTTCTTGTGGAAAGGAATGATGCAATTCATAAATTATTAAAAGTATCGATGTTCATTAATGAACCAATTCGCATTTTTATGCATGTATAATGAATAGTCTTACCGTGATTCTCCTAAGTAAAAGAATTACTGCAATTGGGGCTTTAAAAGAATATTGAAAGATCTACATATAAAAGATGGTCAACATCCAAGAATCTGACTTCCTAATAAAGAATTCTTTTTACAAAGTCATTCTTACCATTTATCCCAATTCTTTTTCCCGAGTCTCTTATTGAAAAAATTTGGCCTGCTTGGACTTTGGCCAGCCATTTTGCGTATTCCTCAAATCAAAGCTCATAAATTATTCTAACAATAAATATAAGCAATCATAAAAAAGTAACCAAGTGAAAAGTAACAACGCTTTCATGGATACATTGTATATTTCAATTCTTGCAACATTATTAATATATATGAATTGAGGGAGCTTTTTCTCCCAATAAACATGTGGATTTCCATTCTGGTGCCTCAAAAGACCTTCCATGTAAAAGGGCTGATGCTCAGAAAAAATGTCGATGGTTGGCGTGGATGAAAATATAGAGAGGGAGTCAGGTGTCATTCTCTCATTTTAACGTGATTCAAAATTACGTGGTCCGTCGCCAAAACCACCCGTGTTGCTTCTAAATGCGATGTTGATTGCTATTTTTTAATAAAAATTTTAAGGTAGAATTCAAATTTTATTAAAACTTAAAACAATATATATTTCATATGATATACAACCTTCTCTTATTACACACGGCAACCCACTGTAATTATTTATCCGTTGTAAGGATATGATATTAATGGCCTCAGCCAATAATTTTCGCTGCCTTTCGCAAATATAAGTGGAAAAATTGTTTGACCCAAAAACAGGCCAAAGAAATAAACCAAATAGCGAAAAAGCGTATTTCGAGATAAACAGGGCAGCACTACTGTCGCAAAATCTATATAAGTAAAAATGAGAGTGTGTGTGTGCGTGCGTTAGTTAGTTATGCCTTCCTAAACCATTCATCCGATTGCGATGAAACGTTGGCGAATGGTTGGACATATGCCCGCGAAGGTTTCTCGTTTCTAAAGGGCATTGCGGGGGCTTAAGGGGTGTTAGAAATATTGACAAACTTGAAATGTCGTGCCATGTTCCTTTCGAGGCTTAGATATCCGCTTTAAAAGGGAGTTTGGCGAAAAATTAATCCTGAGGGGCGTTCCGGGGACTTAAGCGGTGCTATAGATAAATATTCCCGTTTTTGAACTCTTTTGGACCTACTGAACTTGAAACTTGGCAGCCCTATTCCGTTTATAAAGTTGAAACTCGTTACGGAAGAAGTTCTACAAAAATGGAGCCCCAAGGGTGTCGCGAGGGCTTAAAGGGTGTTACATATAAATATTCCCGTTTTTGAACAATTAGAATTACATGCTAGAAATTTGGTAGGCCTGTTCTTTTCATGGAGTAGAGATCCGGTATAAAAAGTATTTCGAGAATCGCCCCGAAACGTTATTGCAAGGGCTTAAGGAGCATTAGAGATAAAAATATTACCGCACACAGACTTGAAATTTTGTTGGATATAGAACCGCTAAGAATGGATTTTACGGAAATATACTTATATTGGGGAAGAGGGAATTTTTTGCTGCGTATATTGATAAAGAAATATACCTCTTTTCGAACTACTACCCTTTAGACCTACAGTAATTAAATTTGGTATGTATGTCTATGTTGTTGAATTGAACGGGTTTGTCGAATGGGTCTTTATGAAATTGACACTCTTCAAAGGTGGTAGTACAGGATCTTATTGATAAAAAAATTCCGTTTTTGATCTATTAGATTTAGGCTTGAAATATTGGAAGCATAATTATTTTTATTTAATAGAGATCCACTAAAAATGGGTTTTGTAGAAATCCACTTGGGAGGGGGTTACGAGAGAGTAAAAGATAATTCTGTTTCAATTTTAGAAATTATTGTTTGAAGTTCTGTCCTTTTTAAATCAAGAATTATAAGAATACATTTCCATACAATCGAATTCTTAATGCTAAGATATCAATAATTTACATAAAACTCAGGGGCGCAACAGCCTATGAGGGCCAAGGCCTACTGTGTCCATCTCAGTATACGTGACAATTGGGCGCTGAGGTGCATGAGCAGATGTCCCGAGCAGATGATCCCCATGAAATACCCAGAGAAGCGGGCGGGTAACGGTTAGTTTGTAATAAATTTGATTTTATTTATTTTTTTAATTCACATGATTACATATAAATTACTATAATACAGCAGTGTAGTGATAAAATATTGCTTCATTTTTTGACGTGTTTTATTGTAATCCAAAACAGATTATGTAAGAAATGTATCACTGTTGTTGTAACATTTGAAAATTAAGTTCATTATCAGTAAAAGCAAGCGTTTGACAAGTGAAGTTTACGGTAACTGAAACAACCGATGAAGGCTTTAAAAAATTTAATTTTATAGTTTATTATATCGCTAAAACTATAACTTCGGATCCATTTCCAATTTTATGATTCCCTGCTAATCACCCTTTAACTTCGTCGTTATATTTATAGAAATGAATCTTCTGGTGAACAATTAAGAGGAAACAAATATGCCATAGACTACTTGCGAGACACATATCCAGGGCCAACGTTTCTCAAACAATCGTATCCTAAAATCCCTGACAAAAGGTTAGATCTCCCTCATGTAGCTTTCTATCTTGGCCACGGCCCAAACATAACTTGAAGAATCAAAACGTCGCTGAGGTTGTGACTCTGATTGTTCTCGGAGGACAAGGTTGTATAATCAACCCTTGACAACTCTCACCGTTTAAAATAGTCGAGTGGCGTGTTTTAAACCAATTACTCACATATAATGGCGTAAATTGCACGGGGATTTTCCAGTGCTATCAATTATAGATCAGTTTTTCCTTCGAAAATCACTCCAAGAGTGTTGAATCCCGTCTCGCTTGTTCCTGGTTGATTTCACTTGGAAATACCCACCGTGGAGATTATTGGCATTTTTCAATAAAACAGTATTAAGCAGTTGATGTGCAAAAATTCTAATCATTGTTCCTGCTTTTAATCCTTTTTCATTTCCCTTGTTTTTTACTGTTATTTTTTAATAAATATTCACAAAATTGTTTGTTCTACACACTATTCAGTTTTTGAAGAAAAATTTATCATTCTTTTTACATTAAAAAATATTTTTATCATTCATATAGTTCCTAAATAAATGCCTTATCTAATCCACTTGCCTTTCTATATACACTTACAATACTGTATCTTCTAGATTCGAAACAAAACTCAAAAGTTCATACAAAACAAAAAAAATTGAGGTTCTTATTGTATCTTGTGTTAAAAATTACACACACACTTTACATAAAGTTTACAATAAAATAAATTGTGTGTGAATTAAAATTTCGTTCGCATTATGCCGTGAACTATTGGAGAATTTTTTTACCCTTGTTATTTTTCAAATAAAAAAATTTTTCTTGAATAAATTGATACTTAAAAATTTAATGAAAACTTAAAAGTATATATATCAGTTCACAAATTATTTAAAGAAATAGTCGTACACGGTTTCATTACAAATATCAAGCAATGTGTGATTCTTTTCTAAAAATATCATAGCTGTAACTCAAAACAGTATATTCGAATACTTTTTAAATGTTTTTAATGTTCATTACATATTTTACATGCATCTTTAAACATGGTGAGAACAGGGACATCTTAAGACTTCTTGAATCATTGGGCCCCTGTGCAAAAGTAGGCCCCATCTAGGACCCTTTTAACTCGACAACATGTAACATGTTATCAAATACTTGTACAAACAGCAAACCGAAACAAATAAATGTGCATAATGCTATCTCAAAAACTTAGGCATAAACCAGTTCGACCGACTGCAACCTTTCGACTGAGTAATACTGGCACAGTGGGTGATCGGTTAACGAACATAATCCGTTCCAAGACTATGTTCTCTATCCAAATTATGCGTTAACCGATCATCGATTCACCATAGACTTCTATGTGAAATCGATTAATTCGTTCAGGAGACCCTAAAAATTAAATTTTAGAAAATGTATAATTTCTTGGTAAGTTTTTTTAAAAAATAATACACATACATATATAGTCTGGCATATTAATCAGTCCTTTTCATTTTTTGCTTATGGGGCGTTGAAGAACATGTCCAATGTCGATTGCTTTTCTCTCTTTTTCAGTATTTTCCGGAAATAATTAATAGCATTGTCGTTGTAAAGATCCCCAAACCTACTGACATCAGCTTGGTTTGGGTGCCATTCTAAGACCATTGCTCTGACAGCCTTTCACTTTTTCAAAAGATCTTTAATGACAGATGTCGGCATTGGTCCTCTTTCGTCTTCTTGTTCAGAAGGAGACATATTTCGCTGTGTTTCTTGGTGTTCTTCATTCAAAATTTCTTGGAGTTTTTCTATCGTCAATTCATCTTCATGTCCCATTATGAGCTCTTCTATGTCATCCTCGTTCACCTCCAATTCCAGATGTCTAGCAGTTGTCAAAATTTCATCCATAATTTCAGGGGTGTCTCCCTGATCACCTCCGAATATGTTTTCGTTGTTCAAACACAAAAAATCTTTCGTGAAAGTGTTCGTTAACCGATCACCCGCTGTATATGAAGGTAGGCCTGGGCATAGACATGGTCGACGGTAATCCCATAATAATGCAGCCTTGCCATTGTTGTCATTAGGCATATAGTTAAAAATTGCCAGTTTTCTGGAGACCCTTCCTGAGATTAAACATTTAACAATTAAAATTATTCGGATCTTAATTTTATAGAGGTTGAGTCGAGAACGAGACGCCTTCCCCCGAGGTTTAGGTCCAGGGCCCATGCCTTAAGACAGTGGCGTAACGGATAACATTTGCCCCCCTGCAAAGTCAGGTTTCGGGCCCCCCGCGGTTAAGCCATTGCCTTAAGGCGTCCTTGGATGAGAATACAAATGAGCCCATATCAATCTTTTCCCTTGCTTAATTATTTTAAGTGACCTTTACTGATATCCCTCAACTACATCTCAATGCCCCTTTAGCAAATGTCTCTTTTTTACCACCCAATAAAGTGTTCCAACTTCCCTTGGGGAAAATATAAGATACAACAAAGCTTCCCAAACCCGATACAACATAAAATCTTTAAGTACAAGAATACACACTTCATAGGATTTTATGTTCTGACTCCTTGGCGATTCCACCAAACAGATGTTCCAAATCTCCTTTGGGAAGGGGGGGGAGCGATTACGTCTCTTAGACCATATATTCCGCAAATGAAGTACTTAATTTCATTTTATCTAACAAGTGATGTCAGGTGTGTGAAATTTACAACAACCTATCCCATATATCTCACCCACTTTTAAGAGAATCTTCACAGTTTTTTTAACTTCTCTCTTTAATAAATAATAAAAAAAAGCATTCCTTCGCCATTTGTCAGCGGAAACGCGTCCACCCTACCTTCCGCCGTGTATTTTGACTTCGATAATATGTATACAAGTGTCTCGTTTCACAACAGCATTCCTCCTTGCTACCGAAAAGGCCCCGGAACGAAAAATGACTTCATTAGCAAAAAACTGAGCATTGAATCATCCTGCCATAGGGACTGCCGGGAAGAAACATTTCTGAAAACAGTGTTCTGTTTCCGAAAAGAAAACGTTCCCTTCCTCAAACTGCGCAGACGATACAATAACAAGAAGTTATTTATTCAACGTTAAAAAGACAAACGCTTCCAGGCCGGGTAATGAATATATAAATTTTTAACACCTCGTTCTCTGAAGACCTTGTGGAGTAAGAGATATTTTACCGCGGCTGTCTTGTAAATATTTTTATACTCTGCCCTATGGGGCTCGCTTTTTTTCTATTTTTAATTAACAAATTGTTCTTCTGTGTATAATAAAGTGGAATTATCCCTGAAAAGTTCTTCGGTGTATTTTAGAAATTTAAGAAAGAGACTTTCTGGAAAGAGCAGAATGTAAAATACATACTTCACTTATTAACCATAAAGAATTATTGGAGTGGGTTAATTCATAAAATGTATTATACAATTGCATTAATTTACATCAGGGCAAACGTTCTTCTTTTGGATGATCAGTTAGAAAAATAAACGGTGAAAAATATTGAATACAAAAACATATTCAGTTTCTAAGCTTGTTTCCGAACTTCACTTGATAGGCATTTTTCTATTAACATCAGTCTCCAAAGTCACACTCAGTGGCAAAACGTACACCCCCGCAACCCCCTCGTCGCAGGAGCCTATGTTATATTATGGTTTGCAATCCCGTTGCAGGTCAAATCTGTCGAGAGCTTGAACGTCCTCCCGTTGGTGTGGTGTGGCAGTTAGGAGAGGGGGATACCAGCTCAGGTGTCGTCTTCCCTCATAACTCGACGATGGTTCAAAATTACGAGGTCCGTCACCAAAAGCCCTGGAGTAGCTGAACAATACGACGTTAATATTCATTCACTCACTTGATGATCAGAACATTCGATTTCCTCTTCTTCAAAACATTCCAATATACATTGTGGTGATGTTAGCCGAGTGGTCTTATCAGCAATCTCGTGGCTAGAGTTGTCAACTCGTGGGCTTGATCCCCGAGGCCAATGAAAACTCGTCGTTTTGAGGGGCTGATGCTCGTTGAAGCTCAACATCCCCGCGTTAGTGGGATGTTTAGAGGTTGGATGTGAGCTCAGGTGATGTCCTTGTCATTTAGGTCAAAATTACGAGGTCCGTTGATAGTCCTCGTGCTACCTTAAAGATTACTGTTAATAATAACAACCAGGTGTCAAGTTGATAATTCAGATTGTATTGCTGCTGTTTCAAACAATTTTATTATTCATTAAATAGCTGAGTATATGCTAATAAAAATTAATTCATTACGCACATTTTACATTAAATTAGAAATGGTATTGAGAAAAAAAAATTTACGATAGATATTTGTTTGTCGCATTTGTTTTAATATCTTGTTTATTTTGCGTTAAATTTTTCAAGGAAATTGTGTTACTTCTTGGAAACAGGTGACCAATCATGCATAAAATGAGGCAAATTATTTTTATTAGTTATGAAATCATTTCTAGCTACTGTTTTCATTTTCTATATGTTGCTATTGAACTTGCGTAATACAAGAAATTGCAGTTTTTTAAAAAAGTAAAAAAGCAAAGGATTTTATACGAAAATTAAATCTTTACGGGTACAAAATTACGTGGTCCGTCGCTAAAAGCCCTCGTGTATCTGAACAGTGCAACGTTAATATTCACTCACTCATCCCCCAGATTTAATCGCTAAGCTACAAACATGAGCTAATTTGTACGTGAGTGAGCATTTTATCAACGTAGCACAATAAAGCAACACAAGAGCTATTGGCGATGAACCTCGTAATCTTAAACCAAGATCAAGTGCAGAAGTCGAGCCTCATCTGAGGCATCTCAACTCTTTCCAAACTTCCACACCATGCCTGGACAGATTCAATGACGTGCATTAGTCTTTCTTACGTGAAAAGCCGTGTGGCCGGGAAAACTTAGTGGCTATGGTCATGAGCCGCCTTTCATAATTTCCAGCCCTAGTGCCACTGAAGACAGTGGCATAATGTACACACCCAACCCCCCGAATCGGGGGAGGGGATTCTAGGGAGCTAAAAACCAGACTAACGCCAAGTTGCAGTGATAAGTTACGGCTTAGGAAAACCTGACTTTGCGGAGGAGGAGGGGGGTTAATATTTTCCGTTACGCCACTGACTGAAGATCCGCCGTGTAGAGAGGCTGATGCATGTTTAATCTCTCGTGGCTCAAAGTCCTTCGGTTAGAATGGTGAGATAGTTTGGCAAGGGAGTTCCAGCTCAAGTGCAATCCTTATCACTTGAACTGTGGTTCAAAATTGCGTAGCCTATCGTTGGCACTCATCGTGTTGCTTAAAAGTACGGCGTAAATAGACACAAACAAATCGTGGCAAATCTTGAAAGGTCCTAGGACTCGAACTCAAGACTCGTCAGGAAAAATGTCGGCCACGAATTCGTGATTATGACCAGTCGGCCACAACGAACACTTTTTTTTAATACGAAATATGTAACAGAGATGCAGCTTTACATTCATCAAAATATAATGGCGTAAAATTGTATATATGAAACACAACTGAAGTTTGAGAGCCCTAATCAGGATAAGGACTGTCGAGAAATTATTTTGACTACCATAAAATCCGGCGTATACCGCGCACCCCCTTTTTTACAAAGAAATCTGAAAGATTTGTATGCATTGCTTTTATGTTTTAGCCTTTTTTTTCGAGGTATTATCCCAGACTTTTGAAAAAATAGTATACTTCTAGAACTGCGACTTGTAGTAACAGGTGTTGATGGATGAAGGAAGGCAGATGAGTGTGGGTTTAGAACTGTAGAACCAGTTAGGGAAATAAAAATATAATAACGGAGTGAGTGGAATAAAGATGTTCAATATTTCCACCTTCTGAAATGTAAGTAAATTTATTTTCATTTTTAATATATTTTAATCATCGTGCAATAATTAACACCATAAACTTTTTTTGTTTAAAGGTAAGTCGTTTCTTTTAAATAAACAGTGTTTTGATACATGTGGAAGTAAATCTTTTTTTTTTATGCTCACACATCACTTCTGTTATTTTTAAAGCAATCGTTTTTATACCCGGCGTATATAACACGCACCCTGAACTTATTTTTTGTGTTCAAAGTTTAAAGTTTTGTGTTCATATTATTTATTTATTTATTTGTTTTCATTATAAAATGTTGGGGATATTATACATTAAGTCTAAGGACCTCTAATAATTTGATTCGATTCCTGTTCATTCAGGGCATAAAAACGAAAAAAATCTGCGAACGCAAGACAAATTTTGGAACAATTATCTGCATTTATAGATGTATTCCATTCCAAAAACTTTTAGCATAAGTACCTAAGGTTTTTCTCCTCAAACGGAGAAAACTTCTACATGCATCATCTAAGGTTTTTTTTTTATTTTCACAGTTACAAGAAAAATATTTAACACTTGATGGGACATTAATACGAACTCCTAGAATCGTGATGAGAAGAAAAATGAAATAGATGTACTTAACATAATTATCAAGTTTTGGGTGTGATTCATGATCCCAATTTCTCAGAAAACTGTAGCTCGATTACGTAATTAGAGAAATTAATCGACAAGAATTTTTTTTCTTTGAACTACGACCAGAAAATAGAAATTCTCAGAATCTTTATTTGTAGCGATTCCTACTCCCGAATATTATACTTAGTCAAAGGTACTCTACAAAATGAGAGAAAATACAAGGTTTTATTCATAGAATTTCATTTCATCCTAGTAGTTGACCAAACTGTGGTATTTTATCTGATCATTTACAACAGGGGTGTCAAACTCAAAACTAACTCGGGCCAAACAAACAAGATTTAACTTTAGGCGGACCGCAAAAAAAATCATTATTCATAGAAACGTAGGTTTATTTCGAATAAGTTATAATAAACATATACAAAAGAACAAAAAATTAATGTTTATATCGTGACACTTGGCATCTCTTTTCTGCTGCTATCTTCCCAATTTCTTCAGAATCATTTAGAATTTTATGAGGTATTATTGTGTGGGGATATATTGACCGGGCCGCAAAAATGTTCGTTGTGGGCCGCATGCGGCCCACGAATTTGACACCCCTGATTTACAACAAGGTATATTAGATTTATGTTTGTCAATTTTATCAAAGTTTTAATAATATTTTAATCAACATCATAATTATTTAAAGATCTTTTTGGTAATTAGAATATATTTTGATTTAAAATATTACGGTAGAGTAGTGGTCTTCAAATTGTGTCGACTCGCGGAACCCTTGAAACTGTGAGGTGTTTTCAGGGAAATCTCATCCAAGAAGATATCTTAAAATAATATTTAAAATGGATCAACACTATATATAAGTACTAAGTAAAAATAAAAAATATTTATATTTTTTTAATTAAAATTTTTTAATATTTTTTTAATGGTTTGTATATTGAGAACTAAGTTTTTGCAGACACGACAAGTCCCAAATGTGAGAGCCATTTTATAGTGGTACCAACTAGTGATGGCTCTCGCTACCAAATTTGGACTCATGAATTAATTTAGTTCAAGCTCTCGTCAGATGCTAAATATATTTTTTAGCATAATATTAATGAAATTAACGCGTTAATTCTTGTTCCTGTTCTCACCTATCATTGCATAATATTTAATAACTGGGATATGTGTTTGCATTTTTTTTACAGAAACTATTGAAATCTAATTGTATTGAAGCTGTCTGCATTCACATTTCATCCTCTGCTTTAATTTTCCTTTATATTTTGTTTTTGTAGTCTCATACGTCGAGAAATATTTTTAACTTAAATATATTCTTTAGATTGACATTAAAATTTTTATAGCTGTGCAAGAAATTTCTGTGTATTCTGCAAATTTGCTACCTAAACTTTAGGAGCTGTTTACTGTTTAAATTTAGACTTATAACCGTTGAATCTGTTGATATAATGATAAATTGTACTTTCTTCACTGACAAGCCTTCTAATTTATCCATTCATGCTTAAAGCACGTGACTTGTACGAAATTTAAGATTTTATTTTATCCATAAAATTTTTATTTTCATAAGCAAGCTGTCTTTTAGAATTCTATCTTTTAGTCAAATTGCCAACTAGTTAGTAGCCAAATTGTTAGTAAAATTTCAATTTTACTAACAAGTTGGCGCTTTGATTAAGTAAATAGTGATCATTTTTGGAACCCCGATCAAAGTTCCAAGGAATCTTGAGAGTTCCATTGAATCCAGGTTTAAGTTCCCAGTAGTAGAGCATGATTAAACTGGACTAATCAGGGCTCATGGTCACTCTGATTGAGCAAAAAAAAATAGTTGAAAATGTGTTCCAAGGTACTTGAGATAAACATTGTACAGGAAAAAGAGCCTGCTTTTTAAGACAAAGAAATATAGTAATGAATTGAGCAAGAACGAATTCAAATCAATACATTGTTTGTATGATATTTATTATGTCGAAAGCAAGTATACGATGATTTTAAGACGATGATTTTATGTTAATCAAGTGTTTTTAAATAGCTGTCTGTATTAAGTGACTTCCAGTTGAATATCTTGTCTGGACTGATTATTTTGCGGTGTCTTCCTGTACTTACATTTAGCTTGTCTTTTTAAGTTATATTTTTTCATAGCAGTTTCTTTTATAAAAATATTTTTAGACATAATAGCTTCACAATATAGACGGAAGTTGGTTTTATAGTTTTCTACTTAAAAGAAAAAGGAAACATTGACTTTCAAAATCGAGTCTACCGAAATACCTTTCAAAAGAAGCTTGTTAAAAAATTAGCGGTAAGATAAATTTGATAAACTTCTGCTTATCAAGAACTAAGGAAGTCTTTAGAAATTAGCAAATAAGACGTTTCTGAGATTTTTTTTCTTTTAAATTATAGCATGAGTTCTAAGTTTTGAATATCTTTGTTTAAGGACCTGAAATTTTTACAACATTGTAGACCAGATTTCTAAAATCGGAAATTTTTTCAAGCATTTCAAATATCAGAATTTTTTCAAATCACTTAGTTTCTTTAAAATTTAAATATTAGAATATTAATATTTTTATCAGGTCTCTCACACAGCCACCACATCAGGAATGTAAACAAAACGAATTATATATACTCAGCAAAGTTAGTGATACAAACCTTGTATTGTCTAGACAAAGAGAGTCTTAAACATCACTTTTCTAGAATGGAAGTCCACGGGAGTATTTAAAATAAGAACAATCAACGCAGTTCCATAGATTAGTAGCTTCTTTATAGTAAAACAATAGAAAGATTTTCAGAGTGTTTACTGCATGCTTCAATTGCCCATCGCTGAGTTAGATTGAAAATAACTACTACTCCATCACGATCAGAACTGTTTTCTGGTGGTCGCCAAATTTACTTCCAAAGAAATGCATCTCTATGTATATGCGCATGTTCAAACTCAAATACCTTTGAAGACTTGCGTTGTAAAGGGGCTGATTCACGTTAAATGTGTTATGGTTCTAAACCTTCCGGTTGGCGTGGTACGGAGTGAGAGTTTATTAATGTCGCACTATAAAACAACATGAGGACTGTTAGAGATATGCCTTGTTATTTTGTACCACAATCAAGTGATGAGTACGGTATTTGAGCTTCTACACACCTCTTCACACTACTGCGCCACACCAATTGTAGGACCTTAATCCTCGACAGATTTGACGTGAATCATCTTCTGTACACGATGGGTCTTAGTGGTACTGAGGCTCGAACTAATGACACGCCGACCACGAGTTCGTGACCATAACCACTAAGTTACTGCGCCGGCATGGGGCAGAAATTTGGACAGGAAGGTGTCTGCTCAGATGTCGTCCTCGTTTCTTGACTGAGGGTAAAAATTACGAGGTCCTTCTCTGATAGCCCATTCATTGTTTTATAGTATGGCGTAAATTAACTTTCAAATATAATTATGTGCATGTTCCATATAAAAATCTTATCTTGAATGTTTTGCGATGAATTTACATTTTTTCATCTAATTATTTTTTGCTTTTCGGTACTTTAGTTCTGTGATCAAAATGTTTAATTGATCAAAATACAGAATAATTTTAAACTTTGGGCAATTAATGCTTAGATACTACATCGTATATGATTGTCAGTCCACAAATATGGCTCAATTTAGCATACATTTAGTAAGAATAAAAGATGAACTAAAGAAAATAGGGTCGTAATGCTCTTTATGGAATTGAATTACAAAATGAAATTTACAAAAATGAAGTTATTTAGGAGAGATACTTGCATGTAAAATATCTGAATTATATGTTCTTGCGCATAATATGAATGCAGTCTATGCCCCATTTAAATGAGTGAAATATTTGTTATGGAATTTATTTAAAATCATACCTATTGATTCATGCCATGCATTCTTTTACTTTTCGAATTTTCTGCTAAGAAATTTAGAGCCTATTTTATTCTACTCGACGCTATGTAGGAACGAAATAATAATTAATTTTTAAATAACTGAGAATATAGAATTAAAAGACGTCATATATATTAACCGTGCGTACTAAAAATCTGTACCAATACTTTTTATTGCTTGACGTTCTTTTATACAAGGAGAAAAATACAGACTGCTGCATTCCGATTTTATTTAAAACGTATTAAACGAAATTTTATCCAATGGCAAACTAAATTCCAGCCTTATGTTTTCCCAACCAGAAATTTTCCACCTTTTCGATTTCTCATTCTAGTAAAATCAATAATCAGTTGGGCTAATACAATGATTATTTTTAGTAATTATATATTTGTATAACTGTCTTTGAATGTATTTTAATATAACTTTTCAACATTTTTGTTATTGTTCTTTGAAGGTGAAATTTAGCTTAGTTCAAACACTACAATATATAAAAGAAAAGGAGGAGAGATAAAGCTAAAAGAATGCTCAAATTCTGCGCATGTTATATTTGAACTGGGAGATTGTTTTGTCTTCAGACAAAAATGTCATTGTTACGGCTGCCGGTCAAATTACTTCTGCCTCGTGCTTATAGCAAGGCTTTCTCCTTCGCTCAAACTTCACTTAAACCACGTTTGAATGTTTTACCAAGTTAGAATTCTTATTAAATTATTCTGTAAAGGCTGGTTTCTCTTGCAGCTCAAAATAAACGGCGGAGAATATTGGAATGAAAGAAAAAAACTTTATATTCTCTCAAATAATTTAAACTTTGGTACTATGCCTTAAGATAGGAAGATTTTATTTTTGGAGGAGTTCAAGAAAATAGAACATGGAGAAGATCAATTTTGGAACTCTATCACTCATATAAAAAAACTGACATCGTTAATTTCACCAAAATACTACGAATTAAATGGGTAGGCCACGTTGTCAGAATGGACGAAAAACGCACCACTAAAAAAGTCTTCAATGCCTAACCAATGAGGAAACAGAGAAAAGACAGGCCAAATTTTAGATGGATTAATGGCCTTGAAAAAGATCTCCTAGGTTTGAGAACTAAATATGGGAGAACACTAGCAGGAAGAAGGCTGGTCTGGAAAATGCTCCTTGAGAAGGCCAAGGCCACCCTGGGCTGTCGAGAAATTGAGGAGGAAAGGAACTATGCAGTAATAAATAACTTTTCTTAGTGCTAGGTCATAAAAATATAAATCATGTTCATTTTTATTTTTTGGCATTGTTTGATTTTCGCAGCAGCAAATTCACTTGGTCTTTAGCCAAATTATCCATGGCACTCACCTTTTAATAGTAGGGTCGGGTTTTTAAGTAAATATATGAAACTGCATGTCTTTTTTTTTAAAAAAAAGTTATGTTTATTTAATCAAAATATGCAATATTTGCTTCAATACACATTTCCCAACGCAATTTTAATGCATAGATGCCTACCTTAAGGTATCTGACTACGTTCGGAACCGTGATTTTAAAAAAGCGCATAAATGGATAATTTTCATATTTAGTGTCACTCAGATTACAATACATGCATAAAATTGTTTTAAGGACATTTTAACAAAAAAAATTTATTTAAATACAATATTTCGGCAAAAAATTAACTTATAATAATCTTTTTTCCAAATGTTCTCCTTTTGTGAAAAACGGTTCTATTATAATAATATTTTGCCTGTATATAGCTCAGACCTTTCTACAGAGGCTCAACTAAAATTTTTGAAAAATTCGCATTATTTTCAGAGTTACCACCAATTGAAATAATATTGGCGTTTTTTTTTAAAATTGCTCCCCTCTGTTGTCGTAAAATATGAATAAACCCACTTCTAAGTTATATATTTCAAAAACTAGTTGGGCCTCTGAACAGAGGTCTGAGCTATATTCAGGCAAAATATTATTCTAATAGAAGCATTTTTCACAAAAGGAGAACATTTGGAAAAAAGATTATTCTAAGTTCATTTTTTGCCAAAATATTGTATTTAGTTAAATTTTTTTGTCAAAATGTCCTTTAAACAATTTTATGCATATATTTTAGTCTAAGTGACACTAAATATCATGAAAATTATCCATTTATGCGCTTTTGAAAATCACGGTTCTGAACGTAGTCGGATACCTTAAAGAAATTTTGATCTTTGATATGGAATTTTTTTAGACTGTCTTCATTTTCATGCTGTTTACCCCGTGAAATCTGCACTAAATGTTTAAAAAAAACGAAAGTCAATTGGGGAAAGATCAGACGAATAATCTAAGTGCTGCGAAATTTCATATTTCAAATTGATTTCATTTCGCCATTGTTTTGTAGAGCACACCCGGATGAGATTAACGGGGAGAAGTATAGGGCCGTATTGACAAACAAGTTGATAGGCGTATAATTTTCAATTATCATGCATTTCATCAATGTTCTGAAAGTATTTTAGATACAATAGGATTCTTTTCCACCAATGCTTTTAGAGCATCATTTCTCACAGATGTGTTGGGTCTTCCTCGTGATTCATTCTGTAAAGAAAAATCACCGAATCGAAGTGTCTCAAACCAATGCTGCACTTTTAGATCGCGCGCGCACGTTTGCTGTATTCTTTCCGAATTACTAGTTGCATTGAGTGCAGCGTTTTCCAAAGTTTATATTCATATTTTACGGCCAAAGCTCGAAATCGACCAATACTCGTTTTGGCCAACGTTACTGTAAATTTATCGGTCAATGTCCGATCTTTCATTGATTTCGGGCTTTGGCCGGTAGGAAGAAATAAAGATCAAATTGTTTTACACCCTGTTAAAACTGAAGTATTTAAAAATAAATACTTCTGTATGCTGTTTTTTTTCTGTAAGTACAATTGTTTCGGAAACGAGTTCAAATATAAGTGACACCTATGAGATAAAAATAAGCTTGTAATATATAAAAATAAGTTCATATGTAATTCTGTTCTCATATTAAAGCAATGATAGAAATTATTCAATGAACGCATATGCTGTAACAACGTGATAGTGTAAACAAGATCAGTTTTACGCCCTTTAAAATGACGAATTATATCTTTAACAAATGCGTTGCGTATCGCGTGTGAATACAAAGGCAAATTGAGTATTCAGTTTGTCAGCTACCTTTAAAGGTGATCCTTATTCTGTTTCTGCTCCATAGACCTAACTAATATTAAAGATCCCAGATCCAGTGGTTAAAAAATTAAATTTTTCAACCATTTTTTTTGCAGGCATGTCAAATGAGTTCGATCCCAGTACCACTAAAGACCCGCCGATGTAAAATGCAAAATCAACAAATACTGTTTTTATTGACATGCACGTTAAATCTGTCGAAAGCTGAAACGTCCTCCCGTTGTCATACTGTGGTGTATAAAGTAAACAGTAAATGAAAAAAAAAGGACATTAATAGGGGTGCCAGCTTCATCTGTCGTCCACGTCACCTTGACCATGGTTCAAAATTACGTGGTCAACGTCGCAGAAATTAAGCCCTCGTGTAGCTAAACAGTGACGTTAATATTAACTCAACTCAACTGATTTTATTTTATAGACCTAACTAATATTAAAGATCCCAGATCACATTATTTCCCTCCAACTAGAAAAAAATTAAATTTTTGTAAAAAAATGCCAAATTTTTTGCACAAGATGTCAAACTTTGAAACTCGCGAAACGTGTTTTTTTCGAAAAACAAAAGTTAAGCACGAAGATGTAAAATGCAAACAAATCAACAAATACTGTTTTTATTGACACAAAATTTGGCATTTAAAGTAGCATATATATTTATACATAAAATAAAATCAATAATTATATACAGAAATGAAAACAATATTAAATCTTTGTAAGTTATCAGATAATGTCATACTCAAAGACTTAAACAGAATTTGTATAAAATCTTTGTGAAAATAAACAGCATAAAATGAAAAAAAGGACATTAATAGGGTATAATTTATCCTCCTTCATCTGTTTTTTTCCTTAAAATAAATATTACAAAATCCAAAAAGATCTGACCATGCTTTCAAACAAAAGTGGTCAACCAGCGCAGAATTAAGCAATCGCCATTCTTCTTGTATAGCAGTTTCCAGCTCAATAAGAGTGGCTGGAGGTGGGAAACGTGAAGATGCAGCACGGCCGAGAGCATCCCAAAGATTTTCAATAGGATTAAGGTCCGGCGAATATGCTGGCTACGCCATACGCGCAATCCCTTCACTCTCCAGGTAGTCATCAACGATGTCAGCTCTGCGTTATCGTCCAATAAAACAAAAGTAGGGCTAACTGCTGCAGCGTACAATCTCACAATGGGTTCTAGGTCTTCTCGATACCTGACAGCCGTCACAGAACCCCGTTTACCAGATGTGCAGGTCGGTGCGGTATCCTAATGAAATCCCTGCCCTCACCATAATGCTTCCGCCTCGGAATGCGTGATGTTCGGTGATGTTTTGGGGCTGACTGCGTGTTCCTTGTTTAAGCCATATCCTTATACGCTTGTCATCTGGCTCCAGAGAAAATCTTGACTCATCAGTAAACATGGCATTTCTCCAGTCAAACACAGTCCAATTGCCATGTTCCCGGTACCACTTTAATCGTGCCTCTCTTGATTGGATGGATAGAGGAACACAAACTCAAGGTACCCGGTTATACAGTCCATTCATATGTAATCTTCGGCGTACAGTATCTGCAGATATAGCCTTACCAATGAACGCTGTAACCATAGATGTCACACGTGTGGAGGTCACTCTGCGATTCCACTTGGCTACAATAGCAATATATCGACCTTCCGCGAGGGTTGTAATCCTTGGGCGACCGCCTACGGGCCTTCGTACAACTATCTGTGTGGTTTGGAATTGTTTCCAAAAACGTGAAATTACAGAATGATGAATGCCGAAGAATAGAGCAACATCTGTGATCGACTGTCCTGTTTCAATTCGCCCCACAGCACGCCAGCGCTCAGAATCTTCCATTCGTTTTCTGGAAGTCATAGAAACACGTATGTCTTGAAAGCAAATTGTACGAAAGTTTTAAACACCTTCTATCAGCACTTACAATCAATTTCTGTAACCCTTCATAAAGCTGGTTTCTTATAAGACTGCCCTTTTTGCATATTCCTTGACATGAAAGCACGATTGGCTGTTACCTAACATATTTGCATATTTCCATCTACCTCTGCAGTGAATTACATCCTCTTCAATTCTGATTGACTTCTGGAAATTAGCATTTTATTCTCCATGCTTAACTTTTGGAAGTGAGTGTATCAGGGCAAATTAAAACAAATATGAAAGAAAAATAGTTTTGTTGTTAATATTATTTAAAGATATTTCTTTGTTGAGACGCCATCTGTCGAAATTTGTCGATGTGCCGTCTATCGGTCAATCTACCATTGTCACATTGAGCTTTGACCAAGGATTTCCAGCCATCACGCGAAATAGTCAGCCATAGTAGAATATACAATATTAATTGCAAGTACTTCGGGTTTTGACCAAACCTCTTGGCCAAAACCCGCAATTCGCAAACTGGCCAAACATCGGACTTTGGCCGGAACACATGTAAAAAATTTACACGAACATCGGTTGAGTTCATATCCTTACGAAATTCAAAACAAATAGTAAAATGGAGCAAACGCTTTTGAGAAAATCTTTGTTGAAATGTGACTCTAAACGAGGCTATACCAAAAACAAAACGGTAACGAAAACTGTAAAAGGAACGTTTCGCATGTGAAGAAAATCCTTCAACCTCATATAAGACTTGAGTTTTAAATAATTCAAAATTTTTTTCCACTTTTAACTTTTAGAAATTCGTGAGTAACACCTACGAAAGTTTCACCAGCTGTGTTTTGTTGTCAAAAGAAAACTGAAACTAAACCGATTGTGAACAATACCTTCTCAGCATTGGCCACTTTCCAAGGACACAGCCTCCACTTCTCGCGTATTGTCTGTACCGGGTCAATGGACGATTTATTTCTTTGTTCTAAATCAGTTGGAAAAGTGAGTTATTTTCCTTTTCAGCACAATAGCGAATTTCTTCGACTCTTCTTCCTCTCTTCCCTCCCTATCTGGTTTCTCGAGTTCAGAAATCTTTCTTCCTCGCATTAACTGGGGTTTCTTTCGAACCATTTTTGCTTTTCAAGTGTCGCATTTTGCATTGTCTTCCCGGTGACATGGCATTTATAATTTTAATGTTCTAAAAATCAAAAAAAAATTTATTTCGAATCTTTTAGTTGCCTTAGTTGATTTCTTATGTTGTGTATTTTATGTATAATAGCACTTAAATTTCTTTAAGTACAGTAAGTATTCATTTTGTAAGGAAGGAACTATAAGACTCGTCGTTGTGACAAATTTGTTGTTTTCAGTTTATGTTGCCGCCGTAGCCTAGTGGTTATGGTAACGAACTTGTGGTTTACGTCTGGTTTTTTGAATTCCTGGTGCTTCTGAAGACCTGCCGTGTTTGGAGGGGGGATAATGCACCACGTTAAAGCTGTTGAGGCTTCTCCCTTTGAGGTGGGGTGGAAGTTAGAACAGAAGGTGCCAGCTGAGATGTTACAGTTACCGTATATTTCTGTATGTAAAACTGCCTTAAGTCATCAAAGTGTTATTCTATTAGCATATATCTGTCCTGTGAGAGACATCCCCCTAAATTCTCAATGGCCCATGTGTTTAGTTCAGATCAGCGATCCTCATATGATACGAACTTTGTTCTTTTTCATTACAAAATGCTATTTTGTGTTCAGTGAATTTTAATAAGATGTGTAAAATATTAGATTTGGTCCGGATTTTTTTTTTAGACATAAAGATTTATAACCTTTCTTTAACCAATCGTGTTTTGTGGTTGATTTATCTTCTTTAACAGCTTGTCTGCGATGTTATATAAGTATTATTTGACTTTTTTTTTAACCCTCTAAAATTCCTTATTTTAATTAACCCTCAACTATATCGCTGTATTTATTTAGTATACATTTTTATTTAATTGCATGGTAATTTAAAAAAAAAACGCTTATAAATCACTAAATTAGTTTCTATATCTTTACAATATGCATTATTTCACATCAAATTTATATAAATTTCAATGTAATTTTTTTCTCTGGTTCTGTCCGATTAGACCACCTCGGATTTTGGGATCATTTTTTATTATTAAGCTATTGTGTGTCTTATCATAAAATATTCAGCGGAGTCGGCGTGTACTTATGGATAAGTGTTACAAAAGGAAATATTTTGCTGAGTTTTCGATATATGTATAAGTTAAAAAATGAATCGTAATTAATAATACCGCTATTCATTATTCATCTTCTGAACTATTAGTAGTAAGCAGTTAATTGTCGCTCCCCCGTTTGAGAGCTCGCAACTGTGTGTCACGGAAATCGAGAAATGCCAAGTATTCTTGTCAATCACAAAGTGTCGCTGTTAAAATATTGGGTCGAAAAGATGGGTTTATTTTATAAGATTTCTAATTTTATGTCTAATACTTATTTATTTGGTTAACATAAACATAAACTTTGGGGCATCAGCTAGCTGTCAATGACCTCATCACCTAGTCGGCGCCACACATTTGAATGACCATACCTGAAGGAGCCCTATTATAAAAATCAACTTTCAAATTTTTGCCTCTGCCCCTTTTAGACTATCATCTAAAAAACACCTTATCATCGTACATAAATAAATTCATTATGCGAACCTATATGCTGTTTTCAGCCGGTACATACGGTTCGCATGAGTTCATCTTAAATTTTTCATATTTTTTTTTTTTTTTGTTTTACTCCGGTCTGGCCTCAAAATATTCTTAACATGTTGAAATTTGAGAATATGTTTTATTTTCTGAAAAATTACGATTTAAATAGTCAAGAGTCGCAACTTTTTACACATGACGGCTATACACTCGTCGTGACTCAAAATCCTGCAATTTCTTCGTAAGGAGGATTTCTTCGTATACTCAGTTAACTAGTTAAAACGTAATCACTTTGATTTCTTTTTCCGAGTATAGTTTTTATTAAATTCTATATAAACTTTATAATCCGTAAATCAATTTCAAAATTTAGCAAATGAATCAATTTTTTGACATAATAAATAGGAAAGTTGTTAATTTCTAATATCTCAACTTTCAGTAACAAAGAAACAAAAAATGTTCCAAAACAGATAAACAAAAATTACGATGGAGTTCCTGAAAAATCCGTAAAATATCTACAATACTAGTCTTTAAAAAGTTAAATATGTTTTAAAGAAATTCTGGCGTATTAGCAGTATGCTATTTCGAACATAACTTTTAAAAACAAGTGGGAAAATGTCAATTTCAAAGAAATAAGCTGGCTTCATTTACAGCATGTTAATTTTTGCACTGAAAAAATGCTCCTTCTCTATCATTCTAAATTAAACAAAATAGTTTTTCTCATTAATTTATCAGAATTATTTATAAACAAGTAATATAAAAAAATTAGGTCAACAAAGAAAAATTTTATTTTAGTTACTTTTGATTAAATAATTATAATTAATATAAGCATGGTATATACATATGACAGAATCACAATATAAAGTGGCAAAACAGAAAGCGATTTTCCTTGCAATTTTCCATTTTTCTTTCTATATAGGGTGTTGGACAATTATTTTTATTTTTACTATTTATTCATTAATTAAATTTAATTCTTCCAATAAAATAGTATAGTAAAAAGAAATCACATTCTCAGAAATTAGGCCATTCCAGGTGGAATTCGAACCCACGACCTTTGGATTAGAAGTCCATTGCGCTACAGGAACACAATGAGCGATTTTCTTCTTTGTATATGGTGTTGGACTATTATTTTTGTTTGTTACTATTTATTCATTAATTAAACTTAATTAATGAATTAATATTTGAAAAAACTGTATTAACATCAAGTGTCCTCCACTACAAGTTTTAAGAAATGTATTTGAACTTCAGTGGATGAGTAAAAAGTATTTTAGTTACGATTGAAAATTTGAACAAGATATATATAGGGAGAGTGTGAATTAATAGTTGGAATTGAAAGAAAAGTTCGAAATACTTTTTATGTTTTTAAAAAACTGCGATCATCTGGACTCTAAAGAAACCCCTTTAAGCTCATTGCCTTAATAAGTATGAAATTGTGTACCGGTAAAGAGATTCTATTTCAACGTTTTAAAAAGAAGAGTTCAGATAAATATTCGAACCCAAAGGTTTAAGAATATATTATTTTTTTAAATAATTTATTCATTGGACCTCTTACATCTCAACCTACTTTCGTTTTATTCTGTTTCCTGAAGAACAATTGGATAAAATAAACGCAGCTTATGATAGAAAAAGCATCTAAGCTGATTCAATCAGACAAGAGAAGTTTCAAAAAGCGTTTTCCTGCTTCTCCTGGTCTCAATCAACTTTGGAGTGGGTGACAAATTCGGGAAACCAGCGTCATAAAAACCTCCTCCCCCTCAATCGATCGAGTGACTGAAGAGGGAGATGGATTGATAAGACCAGGAAGGGAGACGGTTTTCATCATAGAATGGGGGAAAAGTTGGGGAAATTAAAAAAAATCAAAGAAAAAATAAAAATAATTTTAAAGAATATATCGCCAAAGAATTTTGTGTAAGACTCGTCTTTTTATTGAACAAGATGAATATTTCTTCCCCCGCCCCCTTTTTTTTTCTTTTTTGCATAATATTTGGAAACGTAAAATCTTTTATGAACGCGAGATATTCGTGAAGATTGAATCAGAAGAGAGTTCTTAATATTATTAATGTTATTTAAGTTAAAAATAAGGATACATTTTTTCTCATTTTGGTTAATTCACTTAAAAAAGAAACAGAAATCGTCTTTAACTATAGTTTTAGTTTCCAATGCATGCAAACTGAAACATACAGCTACTAAAAGAAGTATTCTAAATTTTGTTAATACGTGTACATATTTTTTGTATTTGTTCTTATTTTTCTTGTATTTTTCTAAAGTTTAAAAAAGAATCTAAATTTTATTTATTTTTTTGGTTAGAGAAAAATTTATACACAAAAATGCTATTATCATCGATTGTTTTTAAAAGAAAATGTTATTATTTTTAATCATAAAAAATACAATCCTTTTATAAATAAGTTCTCCCGAGCATAAAAATAACATTTATAAAATTTCATGTTTGATAAATATGATAAGCTTATTTTATTTATTTCCGAATTTTAAAGTTTTGAGACTGAATCGAATGGATAACAATTTTTGAATAAAATATAATGCCCTGCTTTGAATATAATGCTAATGATACTATTCAAGATATTCCAGAATGTTTGTCTTTCTTTGGCTATTATTTCAAGTTTTTTGCCAAAATAATTTTTTTTTAATTTTCAGCCGAGTTTGCTTGGAAAAGCCAATGGAAATGTCGTAATTTAAATTCAAAATTAAAATTAATTTCTCTGGTTGTTTATACTAGAAATTAATATGCAGTTTTCTAAAAATTAATTAAAAGCACTTGTAGTGTACTTTCATAATATCAGATCATCATTACTCATAATAACGGATCATCCTTACTCATAGTAACGGATTCTTGATCCTTACGTCTTATTGGCTGTTAAAACCTACTTTATCAGTATGCTGAAATACTTTTAAGGAAGTAAGTCACAAAATAATTTAATAATATGTACCATTCATTAAGTAAAATTTATATACGTAATTTTAATTCCAGACAGTCGTGCTTCTGCATTCTTTTGAGAAATTCGATGATTATTTCAAGATAAATTTATCTGCGGAAAATGCATTTATAAACCCAACCATCGCGAAATTTGTTTTAAATTTGTGTAATAACATTATGCTAGTATTTATATTTCAATTTTAAACATTTTTTTTGCTATCTTTACTCTGCTTTGTGAACAATCAGTCTTTTGCTTAGTGTTAAACTAAATCTTCAGTGTATGCCATGAAACTTTCAGCACTGCTACAAATATAAGTGTAAAGAATCTTTTTTTGGCGCTTCAGAGAACAATTATTTTACAGTTTCCGAGAAATTGTTATTTTTTTCCCATTCATTCTTGTGCTCTGCGAAATGTTTTTTTGTAGCTTGAGCAGTTCTTGCGAACTTTTAGAAACCAGGGTATTTTTTGTGTGAGAATTTCCAGAAGATTAGTGTACACCGAAAATTACTCAGCATTTCTTGGAAATTACTAATTACCCCTGTGAGAATGACCTGTTTTTTATGAGCCATTCTGGCAGATCCCTTACATTTCTTGAAAACGATTAAAAACCTCTAATTATTTCTATGTATAAGATTTCGTTTTTTCTTCACAAATACAGTTTCAAGGTAAAAAAAAAATGAAAGCCATTTTTTAAACAAAGGATTATATAACCGGTTAGTTAATTTAAGATTTCACATCCACGAAAAGCATCATCTGTGGAATAAATAGTGTTTTTTTACGTGTTTAATTTTACATTTATTGTGATCTTGCATATCTTATCACGATTATTGTATTTTTTTAAAGTATAAAATATGTTGCATTAAAATGAAAATTATATGCAATATTTACATAAATCTCTATCAATATATAGATAGGTTAAAAAGTGACACCATTCACTCATCGTGAGATCTTCGGAACTGTTATACCTACAAAACCTGCAGACTTGAAAATTTGCAGAAGCGTTCATTTTGTTGAGTAGAGATCCATTAAGAATGGGTTTTGTAAAAGTCTGCTTCCAAACAAGGTTGCAAAAATTCCCTTTTTGGAAAAATTAGACCTACACATAAAATTTGACAAGCATGTTTCTTTTGGGAAGCAGATATCCACTAAGAGCAGAGTTTGTGAAAATTGTTCCAAGTTAGTTCCAAGAAGGGTTGTGGTGGTTTACGTGGAGCGTTTCGAAATAAATAAAAAATTTCCTTTTTTTTTTTTTTTTTTTTTTTTTTTTGTAACTATTTCATTTACAGACCTGAAATTTGGTAGCAGAGATACGCTAAGAACCAGTTTTGTCGAAATCGACTCCCAGAGGTTAAAAAGCGTTATGGATAAAAAAAAATGTCCAGTTTTTTTAACTATTAGACTTGCAGGTTTGAAACTTGGCAAACATTTTTCTTTTCTTGAGTAGGTATTCGCTAAAAATGGGTTTTGCAGAAATTCATTCCAGGGTAGGGGGAGGGGATTATGGGGATGTAAAAAATAAATATGGCCAAAATAGAAAAATAGAAATTCAAGCCCTGCCCTTTCCGAATCAAGAATCGATTCTGTAATATTTTTCGAGAATCGATGCTACAAGAATGTTTTTAATGCAATGGAAAACTTGGTATTGCTGGGTATCTCTCAATTACAGAAAAATACACACACACACAATATATCGAAATACAACTACACGAAATACTCAGCAAAGTGGGCGGGTAATGGCTAGTTACTGAATAAATTCGCTATAAAATGTACCACGTTATTTGTACAGAAAAAAATTTCTTTTCGAAAATTTATATTAATTAGAAAATTATCACGTGACGGGTTTTTTTATTTGGTCAACTGAATGTAACAGTATAAGAGTAATCTATATTGTAACGTAAAAACAATTTTTTGTTCTTTAGTTTATCCAAAAACTAGATATTTCATCAATGTATTTAAAAATACAAAACACTGTTATATCTGTATAAAAGATTATAAAAAAAGCAATAGCATTTTTTCCCTTTAACTGAAATTTTAAAATTTGACTTACACGAGAAAAAAAAAAACGAAAAATTATTTTTTTTTAAAAAAAATTGATTCAATGTAGTAAGTTCTGTTTTTTATACGTTTTCTATATATCACCCGTTTCTATTTCATTATTTATATTGATCATTCATCCTTGAAAAAATAGTTTTTAATAGAAATTGTGTTATTTCAGGCACTGGCTCATTCGGGCGTGTCTGTCTATGCCGGCGGAAAAAAGACAACAGATACTACGCCATGAAGATTCTAGAAATTGCCGATGTTATTCAACTGAAACAGGTAGACCACGTTAAAAACGAAAAGTCTCTTCTAGTCCAAGTTCAGCATCCATTCATTATTGAATTGTAAGTGATTCATTAAAATATCTTCATTAAAATATATTAAAATATCTCTGTAGTAAAATGATCGCACTTCGATTCCTTGCGTTTCAACGAACAAATTTTAAAACCGTTCCAGTTTAAAAGAAAAAGGAATACATCCATTGCTTTAGCTTTCTAGTGTTGTTAATTTTCAATTTAGCTAGTATTCTGTTCAAGCAAAGTGCCTCTAATATATCCAGTTTAATTGCTACACTCTGACCCTCCTTGAAAATTTATTAAAATAAAAATTTTCAAAGTAGGAGTTATGTAAGAACCCTCTGACTCACTCATGACAAGACCCTGATAGTCAGTGACATCTTAAGACCCTGGGCTCCTATGCAAAAGTAGGCTTCGCCTGTGACCCTTTTATGTAGACAGCATATAGCATAGGTCAAGGATAGCGAACCAATGGTACGCGACACACCAGTTTGGGCACTCTATCGATCAAAGCGGTTTGCATTTTAGTTGAAAATAACAAATTTCACTATGAAGTATTACGATTAAACGCGAGTGATTTGTCACGGAGTGCGGAGATATTAATGTCTTGCATTAGTTACGTCGCGGACTACAATGGCTAATGATACGAAGTTTGTCTACATGTAGTATAGTAAATTTTGTTGACATAACTGTATTTTAAAGTTTATTTGTGTTATATGTACGAATTTTTAACACTCATTTAAGATGGATAGTTCAGAAAATGTGCAAAGTAATAAGTCTAACAGAGTTTCAATCGTGGTAAACCGAGAAATATGGCATGAATAGTGTAGGCGGCAAAGCTGTGCATATTTTGAGTTCTAGAACAGTGGTATGTAGAACATAGTCTGTAAAACCGATTCCAGACACTTATAACGGTTTGAAGAAGCTGGCTCATACTATTTTAGCCATATTTTTATCTACCTATGCCTGTGAGTCATTGTTTTCAGAGATGAACAACATTAAAGACTCGCTTAGAAATCGTTTGGCAGATGACTCCAATTCAGCATGCATTCTGCTAGCAAGTAACATCTTGCAATCCTTACATAAGTTATTTGTCATCTAATCTGCAACAACAGAAATCACACTGTTTCTTTTATTTGAATTATACACGTATAACTAAAACACTTACAATTATACAGTGCGAAAAGTATTATTTTCGTAGTAGATAAAGAGTTTTGAGTTGTTAGTATTTAGTTTGATTACTTTTCCACTAATCAAAATTATATGACGGCACGTCTGTACCTCATTAAACATTTCTTTACAAAAAAAATAGCACGTTGATCCATAAAGCTTCGCCACCCCTGGCATAGGTTGTCAAATACTTGTACGAACGGTAATCCGTAATAAATAGTGTGTGTATGACTCACAATCACATAAACCTAGGCACATATCGATTTGACCTGCTTCCACCTTTCGCCAAAATGATGTATGATTGTAGGCCTAGATACGGACATGATATAATAATGCAGTCTTGCCACTGTTTCCATGGGCCCATAGTTCAAAACTCTCAGTCAGCTCTTGCTGAGGCTCTAGACCCGGATCCAGTTGGGCCATGACTTAAAATGTCCCTACTGATGGAATCTTTGCCTTCTAGGGAGATAAAGGCGTTCCAACTACTATCAGTAGACATTCTAGGCAGTGGCGTAACGGAGAACACTTGGAAAGTCAGGTTTTTGCCCCCCCCAAGTTGTATTTTACAAAGGGTAGGTACTTGGCGATAGTCAGGCTGTGGGCCCTCTAGAGCCCTGGGCCCCGGCGCAATGCGGGGGTTGCGGGGGTGTACGTTACGCCACTGATTCTAGGGGATATATTAAGTCTTTCTTTTATCAAAGAGCAGGAAACCTTTCTGATCTACACAGCGACGTAATGGAGAATATTAGGGCCCCTGCAAAGTCAAAGTTTGGGCCCGAAGCCGGATCTTACAAACAATTGCAAAACCATAACATTTGGGCCCTCAAGAATCCTGCACCCCCTGCAATGAAAGGAGGGTAGCGAGAGAGAGGGTGTACGTTACGCCAGTGGACCTACACCATTTGTAATTATGTCTAAGTCACTCTCGTCCGTCTATTAAATTGCACAGGCTTTGACAGGGAAACTTAATCGCTACAAATGCTCTCATTTATGATTTCTTGAGGATTTTTGGACTCGTGGACTAGATCTACCCGTTGGCTTAAACCATGTGAAATAAATCGATGTACCGCTGCGTACTAATTAATCTTGTGTCGATTGTACGTGGGTGGTAAAAAATTTTACGCATAAAAAGTTGTTAATTATATTTTTCAAAAATATTCAAAACACAATGCATCTCGATTGCTTCTAAGGAGAGCAAAAACAAAATAAAAAAGGCAGTTCACTTTAATTCGTAGTTTTTTCCCCTCCACAAAACTCTTCTGGAAATAAACATAGACTCTCTGGATTAAGTAGACTCGATAGAAAGTTATAACAATTATACAGAATGACGAAATAAAGTAGTAATATTATTTCAGCCTTATAATTAAAATAGGCTACAGAAGTTTATTTTGTCACATAAGTCATGGGATAAATGAAGTATCGACAGACACAATCGTAGAGGTTTCTATTACATATCCAGAGATTTTATCTATTTAAGTACACTGCAGATTCCATTATTCCGCGAATTACCATGTATGTCAAACCACGACATTAAATATGCTGCAGAAGAAAATCTTTTAAAAAATCCTTACGCTGACACGTTCGAGATTGCGGTGTCACCTCAAGTGTCAACCTTGTCATCTTATTATTTTAAAAATCTGCCACTATAAGCATGTTGTTCTACTTTCGAGCGTCATTAATCTAACCCGCTAAAAATCCGGTATTAATTTCTCTTATTAAAAGAAAAATGGAGAAAATTTCAAATTGCTGAGTAATGTATTGTTTTGTGAGAAATTTCTTCTCGAGTAATTTTGGGGTGATTTTTTTTTTAATAACTAAGTACAAAAAGCATTACTTCCTTCGTTTTTCTGAACATCTTGCAATCGATTCAAAAGAATATATAAGAGATGTTCGAATGAAGTGAAAGAATATTTATTAATACTTTTGAAAGAGAATTAACAATTTTTACCATCCAAAAAAAGTAAATTAGTAATAGAAAGTACTACCACAACCAGTTTAATGACAAAACAATTCCTGAAACAACATCAGTGTATAGAGTGTGTTTACATATTTTTAAAATAATTCAGACAAAGGATTCAGAAGAATGTGGATATTTAGGGAAAATATTGTGGCAACAGTTTATTATTTAATATTAAAATTATCTTTTGATGCTTTAAAAATTAATTTTTTCTCCAAAATGGCGAGTGTAAACAGACTATGGATAAAAGGATATGTTTTTGCTCTTTTCCATCAAAAAGTATTCTTATTTTGTAATTAGAAACGTCATGAAACGCATTGTAGAAAAACTTTCTAAGTGCAAAATAAGCAAAATTATCAATGACACACAATTAGAAAAAAATATTCAGTCACTACTACCTGGAAAGGGCACTACTAATGAATACCCGAAAAAGGTACATATTTCGAATATTTCGCTAACGAAGTCAATCAAAGCAAAAGAAAATATATCGACGAAGAAATAGTAGAAAATCCTTCACAAACGTGTAGCAACTACAAGCAAAATGTTAGACTAAGACTTATTAATTTAGAAAACTGAATGTTTGTCTTTTGCTGAGGCATGCAGCTCAACGCAAGAAATTTTGTAGAGCTTTATGTGAAAACCATTTAACTGGAGATAAATGAATTACACTACCTTTGGGTTTTAACTTAAACGCTTACAACCAACAAAAAAATTTTTGCTGTTCAAAAGTAAAAAAAACTTGGTTTCGAGAATTCAAAGAAAGTTTTAGCAAAGGTGTGGATGTTACAGGTTTATATTAACATGTAATATTAAAAATAAGAAGAGTGTGGCTGAAAGTGTTAAAATAAAACTCATACTATATATCAAAGGAATACTTTACGTCCGATATTTGTAAAAGAAACTCCATTTCTTAATCTCAACGATTTTCAAAGTGTGAAACTACATCAAGACAATGCTATCATCATATTTCTAAATCTTCCTCTGAATTTCTTTAAAAAAATCAAATTGACTGAAATATTGCATATATTGTATATACATACCTTTTCAACATATTCCTGCTGAATCTCCTAACGTTTCAACTTCGTAATATTGTGTTTTTGGTCATCCCACTTGTTCTCTTTTTTCACTTAAAACCCCTATAATCGATGTGGAACCTGCTAAGTCGTGAACAACCAATAAATGTACTTGGAAATTTTGCACAAAACTATTATTTGCGATCACAGAAACCAGGATGGAAGCATATAGTTCAGAAGATCGAGAATTTTTGAAAAAAAAATTAATCTGTTCATTTAAAAATTATAAAAGCCTCGAAAAGGTTCTATAAATGTGTTAACACCTTCTGTATAACACTTAAAACAATTTGTCTGAACAAAAGGTCACAAGATATAATTAATAAATCACCATCTTCTTCAAGGAAGTTTGTGCCGTAATCTTCATCCATTTTTAATGATTTTTCCCGAGTTTTGCTAAAATAAGAGAAGTTTCCGATCGTAAATAAGACGCCGGGAGTAAATTATAACACCGAAACTGAAGCAAAACAGTTATCTGAGTTATGACCTAAATAACGTCACTTGCAATACTCTTCCAAAATACATGGCAGCAGTAAAAAAACCTTGTACTATCTCTTCCTGGACCAATTTTTTTACAGTTACTCCAATTTTTTTTAACATTTCAGCATTTGAATATAACTCAAATATTTTAATTACTCATGGAAGGATCATATAATAATCCTTCTAAAAACTTACAGAAGTTTTCAAATAGAAAATATCTTGGTAAAAAAACCTAGACATTGAGTGAGGATTTAACATGTTTAGTAGATAAAAAAAAAAGAGCGTGAGTGCTTATATATGACCACGCGACAGAAGAGATAACTTCAAATTTTGTAATGTTATTTCAGGGATTAGTTGGGTGAATAAAAAACAAGGGAATATTAGTATTGTCATATTAAATTTTTTATTCATATGTCTGTACTCATAAAGAAATATTTTTGCGAAATATACAATCATATTTGTGAATTAATTGTATTTTAAGAAAGAAACGATAGAGCTAGCTCTATGGTAGCTGAAATAGGTTACAAATACCTTACTCAAAATTATTTTAATATCTAAAAAAACTCCCTTAAACATTGTTCCTTACTTTGTCGTGCTTTCATGTGGATCATTAACATAATCCAAATGATTCGATTAATTCCAATGGTTGAATTAATCATTGGACATTATTAAATTGAATTTTGATTTTAAAAAATCTACTGAAGACTGATTTGTCTTTTGAAAAACCTACATTAAAATCCCCTTTTTAAAATAATAGGCAATTTGTCCAGCAGAGTTGATCCGGCTTCACGCAGTGTAGGCAACTAAATTTTTGTGAATGAATGCAATAATTTTCTCTAATTTTTGATTTGGTGAAATATGAATAGTAACCATTAGAATTATTTGTCTATTTTCTGCTCTACATTTCGCGGCACAAATTTCTCCGATACATGACTCATTAAACCTAAATAATTCAGTAGAATTGTTACCATTCAGTAGAGTATTGCTACGAGCGTTACAAACCCGAGTGTAACAATGCTTGGCTTTTTGAAACGCATGATTCAAGTTCACTCTCCAGTAAAACGCGCCTAAAGAAGTTATCACTTCAAAAATATCTACGGTCACATTTTTATATTTTTCCCAACAAAATTTTTTTACAAGTATATTTAATTAAAGTTTCGTAAAAGGTTTAAATGATGAATAATCTTTATCCCGATTTTAGCCAGTATAAAAAAGGCACATCTAAATTTCGAGAAAATCTTGGCGTAATGTTGGCTGAATCGAATCGGACATGAAAATACTGGACGAGAAGTTTCATAATTATTATGAAATAGGTGATGTAAAAAACATATTTAATCTTTAATAAACTAGCTATTTCTTTTTCTGCAATACTCCGCTGGCAATTTTTCATCATGTGACAGATAACGAGACATTTTTTTGGGGTGAAATGTTTGGCTTTTTTAGCAGATTATTTTTCAACTTGGCGTTGAACCAAGGACTTCTATATGACATTTAAACACTTGCTAGTAAGTTACTGAATCAAATGTATTTTTTACCCCTCATTAATTAAATAAAATGGAAAAATAAAGATCATTTTTTTCATATTTACTTTCTCACGTAAACATGACTTATGTTATATTATTTCACAAGTAGTTTCTCTTTTCGTTACGAAATGCACATAATTTCAAAACAAAAACGAAGCAGTAGTTTCCAAACTTGGAATCTATTTCACAATTTTCTTCTTAACAGCTATAAATATTTAACTGAATTGTCTGTCGTTGAAAACTATTTTTTTCTACAAACCGAAAGAGATTTTTCGAAGCGATACAAGGGCATTCATTATATTTATTCTGCGCATTTGTATCATGATTTTGTGCTATACAAATACAATGTATTATGAAATAAGTTTAATTTTATGTATAACAGGCAGATCATGTGACTTGTTTCCTGTGAAATCAGAGGGACCGTAGTAGCCCCTCAGGTTCATGAACGCAAACTCAGGTTATCAGATTCACGAACTCATGGGCGAACTTATGTTCGTGTCGAGTCATCAATTTTATACCACTGAAGACCCGTCGTGTAAGTGCCTTGGCTAAAGTCTAAGTTGTCGTGTTGTGGAAGTTGAGAACACCTGAGAGCTTATATGTCGCTCTCTAGATTCGATTGTAGTCTAAGAATGCGAGATTCATTGCCAATAGCCCTCGTACTGCTTTTAAGTTCGAAACACAATCAAATCCTATAAAACCAGTACTTGTTTTTATTTTGATGGTTGGTTAGAATTGTTCTATTGTTTATCGCATGTTTTCCTCTGTCGAAGATATTTAATATATTAATCCTTAAACTGGCAGATAATTGTGAATCTATTGGATTTTTCAATCACACTACAACTAACAACTACTACTGAACCATTTTTTTTTGTATTTTAGTCTATTTCATGTATAATATTGGCTGAGAAAAGGATATGTAAGGCTTGCGTGCAAAACATTTCGTTCAAAAAATAATTAATAAAATTTATCTCGTAATATACTTTGTTGTTGTTTCTAATGTCACCTATCTGACGTAGTCAGATCGAGGCCCACGAAATTCATCGTGGCAAGGGGCTAGAAGTATGCCTATCGTTGGCCTTGAGCACCATATAGGTGACAGTACGATTTAGCTCGGCGAAAATCCCCGAAGGAACGATAGATGGCGACACCACCTATCTCCACAATTTCTGCTTGAAACTGAAGGGGAGGGAAATATTCTCCAGTCCCTGCGTTTGTGACTCAGCCCACAAGACTTCGGGAACCCACTGATTTATCGAGCACGTACTCCATGTGTACTCGGAGGGTATTTGGTGGCATCGGGCATCGAACCCAGGCCTTCCAGTCTGGAGTCCGATGCTCTAACCACTAGGCTACCCACGGCCCCGTAATATAAGTTTGAGTACATAAGAGATGAAAGCAATCGATTGTCCATAGACGGGAATAAAGATGAATACAGAATCCAGCAGCAAAATATTCTGAAAATGTTGATTGTACAACATTGTCTTACTCAGCACTGGTTAAACAGTGACGCCTTAATACCGGGTGGGCAAAAAGTCCGTAAAAACTTTGAAAATTCATAAAATCCGGAGAAACGACCGAAAAAAAAAACTGTTTGCAGGATCAGCATTAGTATGTCACGGGATTTTTCTTAAGCTAGAAAAAATATAATTCGAAAATAATTTGGTAGGTGGCGCTGTTACAAGCGTCTGTGGTGGAAATAGGCAAATTAGACGGCTATAAAAACCTTTGCTCTCAATGAATCCACATTCATTTCACCATTACAAACAGCGAATGTGAACAAGGAGGCTCAGTGCGCCGGATAAAGCTTTGTTGGTGAAGTTATTTTACATGAACGAGGAATCAGCGACCATTGCCTTGCGTAAATTCCGAGTTCAGAAAAATGTGAAGAGTGGAAAAGGCCCTTTAACACCTGCAGATCTCTTAAAGCTTGTTAAACGTTTCGAGGAAACTGGAAAGTTGGAGGATCGAGCACGAGCCGGACGACCATGCTTGAAAGAAGCACGTGCACCCTGCATTGCTGTCGAAATGGAAGCGATTGCGTCCGAAGCAGCTTCAGGGACCATCAGTGCTCGTGAAGCTGCCAGACGATTGGGCTTACCACCATCATCTGTCCGCAATATTCTTCGTCGAATCCTCCAGCTGTAACCATGCAAATTGCAATCGTGCCATGAACTTTTGCCAGCAGATACCGCACAGAGGGAAGCATTTGCGAAGTGGGCTTTCTCTAAAATGTAACAGGATCCCACAAGGGTTTTTAACATCTTGTGGAAAGATAGAGCTCATTTCTCGCTTCATAGTGACGTTAACAACCATAACTGTTGCATTTGGGTGACCTCTAATCCACGTGAGTACACACAGAAGCCATTGCATTCCCCAAAAGTGACAGCATGGTGTGGTTTCACGGGTTCATTTATCATTGGACCCTTCTTTTTTGAAACGCAGTGCCCAGTAAATGGATGGATAACGGAAACGGTAAATGCTCAGTGTTAGCTAACGCTTCTGCGAGAGACTGTCGTGCCATGTTTAATTCAACGAGGTCAGATTTCGAATGTCACGTTCATGCAGGATGGAGCAACCAGTCACACTGCTAACCCGGTTAAGGCATTCCTGATACAGACGTTCGGGAAAGACATAATCGTTAGCAGGCGCTGCAGGTACCCATGGCCTCCTCGGTCTCCAGATTTAACACCGGCAGACTTCTGGTTGTGGGAATATTTGAAATCTCGCGTGTATCTATCCGGTCCATCAAGTCTGTCAGAACTGAAAGATGCGATCCGCAGAGAAGTATCCTCCATACATCCGGACATGTTGCACTCTGCCGTTGCTGGATTTGTCACTCGTCTGGAATGTCTTCTCCCCTGTGTTGGTGGTCATGTGGAACATATTCTGGTGTAATAAAGTTTTGAAAGTTTTCTGTTCATTATTTATGCATTGTTTCTTTGATTTGCGTACACCAGCGCCACCTACCGGATGTTTTTCGAATTATTTTTTTTCTAGCTTAAAAAAATCCCGTGACATACTAATGCTGATCCTGCAAACAGTTTTTTTTCGTTCATTTCTCCGGATTTTATGAATATCTAAAATTTTTACGGACTTTTTGCCCACCCGGTACTTCTTGAAACTTGGGCTCTATTCAAAGGTAGACCCCACCTATGATCCTTTTATCAAATTCTGTGTTTATTCACAGTAAGGTCCAATAAAATGAAGCTTTATTAGAAAACTCATTTTCTATATTTTAAATTCGCAAAATCATTACGTCTTAAAATTCAACTGTTACCGATATATTTCATTTTCAATACTCATTAAGCTTAAATTCAAATTTGGTCGCGTCATGTGATTTCTCGGTTTTTTGGAGAATATGCATGAGAATAATGTTTGACAATTAAAATTTTCGGATCATGACCTTATAGAGATCGACTCGAGAAAAACACAAGAACCCCCCCTCTCCTACTGAGGCCGTCCTAGTTGTTGCATGCCTTGAAACGTCTTTGCCAATAGAAACTACATACTAACAGTTTTAAACACTTGTAAGTCGTCCGGCATGACCACTCCAAAAGTGACAAACCCTGTTTTATTTGGGGACGGGAAACAAGAATCCGGGGTCAGATTTCGAAAATTCCTGTTAATTTGCCGAATAATACCGGACATCGTTTTTTTTTACGAACACCGTGGCGCAGGGTCTTAACCTTGAAGTCTTGGAATATAAAAAGTGGTTTTCTGGCGGACTTTGAAGAGGGGAAGAAGAATCCGAGATCTAATTTCGAAGATTCCTGTAAGTTTGCCGAATAATGCAGGACTACCGTATTGATATTATGATCACCTTTTCCTAATATTATAGTTCCTGTTTAAAGAACTGCATAGATTTGCAATCTATCTTAACCGAGCAGGATACAGTTTGTATTGATCATAATTATACATTTGTTTTGGATTCGTTAAACGTTATTATTATCTTCGTATATTTCAAAGTTATTTATATAATAAAGCATTATGCGAGCAATATTCCGAGCTATTAAAATCTTTATCTCTGTTGTACTTTTTTTTTGAAATTGCTATTCGATGTTTCCTAATTGTTGCAAAATGGTAACTAAACTAGTTATTATGTTAATTACTTTTCCTCTGTACTATTTGTGAGGAAACTGTCATTAAAACATGTAATTTCTTAACAGATTGTGGACGCATCATGACGATTCCTGCCTCTACATGCTGTTCGAATATGCTTGTGGGGGTGAGTTGTTCACGTACCTCCGAAACGCTGGTCGCTTCTGCAGTACGACGTCCATGTTCTATGCAGCTGAGATAGTGCTGGCCCTGGAGTACCTTCACAAGCTCTCCATAGCTTATAGAGATCTCAAACCCGAGAACCTGCTTCTAGATAGAGATGGTCATCTCAAGATCACAGATTTTGGGTTTGCTAAGAGGCTCAGTGATAAGTAAGATTCGATTTTTTAGATGTTTCAATTTAAATATCGAGTAATGTGAAACCTTAGAGTACTGTAAAAGTTAGTTAAAATAAAATTAACCAACAAGAATTATACAGAAAAAAGACGAATCTAAATGGAGCTGCTGATAGTGATTTATATCTAAATATGTGTATATTGATAATTATCTCAAGTTATGTTATAACAATTGATTTATTATGTTATTTTTTTCTAAAAGCAAATTATTAATAAGACGAATTTATGTTAAGTATGTTGGTGAAATTATACGTAAGTTAAAGGTTCACAATACGATTAATTTGACAAAAATTGGTCACTAGATAAACAAAAAATTCTACCTAAATTATTTATATATTTTTTTTTTCTATTATCTCACAAAATTTGACAGTTTATAAGTTAAACGCCATAGTTAGATAAATTTTATTTTGATAATCCACATCTCGATAACAAATAAAAATTTTAAACTGATTTATTCCAAAACAAGAAAAATCACAAATTTTTCTTCATTTAAAATGTCCAGGATTTTTTGCTATTGTGCCTAATGTTTTAATATTTTTTTTCTAATTATAGCTACCAAATGCTGGTATGAGTTTTTGAATCAAAGCAACACTTACATATTAAAAAATAATTAAATTTAAAATTTATACATTTTTTAAAAAATTTTAATAAGTGTCCGTAAAAATATTATTTTATGAATTTCGAATAAATGTTATCACAAATTTGCATACCAACTTTTTCTGTACAGTATTCGACATATTTGTGAATAAAATTTCAAATGTATACTTCAATTACTATAGAAAAAGCAACCTTTTCAAATTGCTTCATGTGTTTTTAATTTGTCTTTTAAAAAATTAAATAGTTGCTCTTTTTGTGGTATTTTGAACACAAGTCCTGTATTACAAGTTACATATGTCCGTAGGTTGTAAGCAAACAATTTATAAGAACCATTGAACTAAATATTTTTGTTTAAATCGTTCTATGTCCCTTTAAATAAACAATTTTAATAATAAAAAATAAAATCTCAAAGTAGATTATGAACACTTTTTTATTATAAACATTCGTTTAAAAATATTATATATCTTTTGTCAAAAAGTTTTAACTTCTATCATTTAATTTATAGAAAAGACACACATTAGGTACAAATTAACGAGCAGCAAATCTGCCATTGAAACGCAATTCGATGTCCCAGATGCCAAATAAACTTGATTCATTAAACAACATGCTCACAACATATGTTGCATACATAGTATTGCTTAGGTGGAAAAGGGAAATTCTAACAGTTGTAATGAAAGCGAAAGGTTACAATTTTTTAGTGCTTTTTCCCTAAAGGTGTCTCAATTCTGCTGTTGATCATTAACTTTTTGAAACATTATACAATAATTAACATTCCCAAAACCTAAAAAATTAAGGAAAGAAACAGATACTTATTTCAGAGAATTAATTTTTAAACAATGAAAGGCATAAACATTAGATACACAAAAAGATGGCGGAGTGGGCTAAATTCAATGAATTTCCAAGTAAACCTTTTGATATAAGACCGTTAAAAAGCAAAAAAAAATTTATCTTTGCGTGTCTTAGCTGACTTACTTTTTTAAAACTTGCTGATAATTAAGAAAGTATTCAAGTAATTAATTTTCACGATTCTTTAAGCTAAATCTGTTTCGTAATTATTAAGTTTGAAAGTGCTTTTCCAGTCTTCATTCTTGTCTAAAGGATTATGTATAAATGAGTATTTAGCAAGCGCTATTTTGTTAGAAGCTACAGATTTTGCCTGTTTGGTTTAATTAACTGCAATTTTAGTTTACTTTAAAATCATTGCTCATATCTTATTCTTTTAATCGTTGTTTACATAAATGCATTTAAGTACTCTCATTGTATATGTGTGGTAACAATTTTAACTACTTATAACCTTTAAATTGTTGTTAACAACATGAATATATTTTGTTATATCAGCCTATTTTGTAATATATCTCAATATTCATTGGCGCAGTAGTTATCTTACGGTAAGTTTTACTATTCTGTGTTGTTATGAGAAAACAACCTTTTAATTTGTCATTATATTTTTGTCTTTTAGAACATGGACTCTTTGCGGAACTCCAGAATACCTTGCTCCAGAGATTATTCAAAGTAAAGGCCACAACAAAGCTGTTGATTGGTGGGCTCTCGGTATTCTCATATACGAAATGCTAGCTGGGTAAGTGTTATTTTGAGCCAGTGACATCTTAAGATTTCTTGGGCCGCTCTGCAAAAGTGAACCCAAGCAAACAATACATATTATACCAGTACAAAAGGTAACACGTACCAAAAAAATGTGCGTATCTCACTATATCACAAACCGACTAAACCATTTGCTGCCTTTCGACTCAATGAGTAATAATGGTGTATGGTGGTAGGTCTAGATACGGACCACGGACATGACCTAATAATGCAGTGTAGTCATTATTACATGGCATACAGTTTGAAATTCCTAGTTTTTCGTAAAATATGTCTGGGATTAACAATACGGTTCATGATCTTATTACACCTGAATAGAGCACGAGAAGAGGCCCCTCCGAGACCTTGATTCCGGACCTAAATGAACTCCTCGAGTAAAATTTTCTTTTAATTTAGACGTATTCTATACTTTTCAAAATTAAATGCAATTTGATCTTGCGAGATACCAATTAATGCATATTTTTTTCTTTTTTATATTTTTTGCAGATTTCCTCCATTCTTCGACACCAATCCGTTTGCTATATACGAAAAAATATTAGCTGGCAAAATTGATTGGCCCAAACATATAGATCCTATCGCCAAGTAAGTTCGCTTGTTTTAATTATCCTATTTGTTGTGGTATAACGAGATTTAAACATTTAAAACAAATTTGAAAAAGAAAGAATTATTAACTTAAAACAAAATGTTTTTTAAGCCGAATATTCTTCAGTTTAAACTTTGGCTGAACAATCTTTATAAATCCCCAAGAACTTCAACAAAAATATAATTAAAACTTTTTTTGGGTGTTTATCTGGCTCGTAGTGTGCTCGAATTAATGAAAACCTAAATTACTGAAGGTCTAATATTTGATTCAATTATGCTACATGAATAAGGGGAAAAACGTTTTTAGAATAATATTACCAAGAGAATAACTTCTTGGATTTTTAAGTCATTAATATTACAGATTATAAAGATAAAAAAACAACCATAAAACAATAACGTAGACACTTAATAACACTTAAAGAACGCAAAAACATCGAAATAGTTCCAGATTATGCTGAATTTCAATCTCCCATCACAATATATATACCAGCGGTAGGCGGATAACTAGAATGTGGAATGGAATATTGAGCAGAGATATTAATATGTAACCATTGATAAGCGATTTGCGTGAACCAATTACAGAATGCCATCTATCATGCTAAAACCAATTGAAAGGCTCGCTCTTATATAACGGCTTAGGGTAACTCATTTTCACGCTCCAACATTGTGTATTAAATTCAGAATTTAATGTTTAGAACAGTTAACAGAGAGACACTTTAAACCAGGGGTGTCAAACTCAAAGGTTAACTTGGGCCAGATAAACAAGGTTGAACTTAGTTGGGCCGCAAGAAAAACTGATATTCATGGATATTTCCAACATTACATTAAATAAACGTATATAAATGAACAAGAGCAATTTAATGTTGACGTCCTGACACTTGACATCTCTTCTCTGCTACTATTTATCCCATTTCGGGAGAAATTTTTATATTTTATAACATATTGTGTGCCGATATACCGGCCGGGCCGCAATAATGTTCGTTGAGGGCTGTGAGTTTGACACCCCTGCTTTTTAAACTTATTAACTGGCTTTGAACTAAAAAAGGCAATTTCTATTAAAAACAACTACTTAAATGACAGTAAAATTGTCTATTTTTAATTAAGTCAAACTTATGGTTAAGAAAAGAGACTTTAACAAAGAATTATACCAATAAATATGTGCTGAATAATATTATATAACATTAAAACTAAAAAAAAAAAGAACTTAATTTCTCTTAATTAAAACTTCTTATTTTAGACGAAGAAAAGAAAGATAACATTTTGTTCCTATAAGAGAGAAAATTATCTCATAAAATCATTCTCTACTTGGAAAAAAACTAAAACCCTTTCTTGAGGTTTTTTATTATATTTTTACCTAATATTTTGTAACGGAATTTCATTATAATTATCTCCAGATGACGGTTAACCATTTTTCAGCCTTAACTTTGTGCGCTTATAAAGTCTGGTTAAAAGTATTGAAGATTTAGAGCATTATTACTTTTTACTTTCTCTTAACAGACGTTAATGACTAAAATTTTCTTTAATTTTCTACTCCTGTGTTAATTCTTTAAAAATTCTTTTTCTAGAGATTTAATAAAGAAACTATTAGTGCCTGATAGAGCTAAACGGCTTGGAAATATGAAAGTAAGTCTGTTATATTTTAATAAATGTTCTTTTTTTTAATGATTTGTTGAGAATATTAATTTTGGTGGAATAGAAAAGAAATTGTACTTTTCCCTGCTATTTCCTGCCTTAAATGATTTTATTGTTCAAATATTCGCCCCTTAATCGTTATTTATAGATAATTAAAACTTCTAAATATCCATTTAACCTGTGATTATGAAATGTATTGCAATTAATTTTGGAATAATAATCAATGTGTTTAGTTTTTAGAAATATGTTTTTAAGTATATATATATTTCGGTATATTAATTTGTTTTCTTTCATTAATTTACTTAAATGGTTTTCGAATTATTTTTTATTTTATTTTATTTGCCATTAACTGAGAAATGTTGTTTTGAAACCGTAATATGTTTTTTGAAGAAATTAGTTAAGTTTATACATATGGGAGCAGTTATAATTTTACCTTTCGGAAATAAGAAAACTGCATTTGATATAATTTTTGAGAAATATCAGAAATTATAATAGTATAAATAATTTATATAAGTTGATTTGATATTTCATAATATTTTAACTCGCAATAAAAGACAATGTTAAATGGAATAAATATGTTTCAAATTAGTCATTGCACCAGAATATAAGATACGTTTTTAATCAATCGTATCATAATTATTATTATATCATATTACTAATTATTAAAAAACAAATATAATTTCTAAATGACTTATATTTTTTGGAAAATTTCTTACCTCTTTAAGTTGGAGTTAGACAAAGGTATTAACCAAATTAGTCTGTCGTTATTATTTTTTAAAAAATTCTTCAGAGCAACGCTTTTTGTTATCTCTTTACGACTACAAGCTATTTTTAGATAGTACAATAATAAAAGAATAGAATATTTCAAAGGGATATTTCAAATTGAATATTTCAAAAAGGAACCAAGATTTAAGCAACAGAGTTTTTGTATATTGCCATAATGAAGAAATGAAAAGAAGCAACTGACGATATTTAAATTAAAAGAACTTATCCAAAAATATTTTTGTAACGTCGCTTCTCCGAACATCAACATCTAGTCGGCATCTTTTGTTGGATCCGACACCCACATGTGCATCTTGCACCTGCAACGCAACCCCTTTTTGACCCCCGAGGAATCTAGCTCGTTGACCGGAAGATGAGGGGAGAGATGCTTTGAACTTGCACGCGAACAGTGGCCAACGAACCCTCCTCTCACAAAATATTGGACTCTAACAATCTATAATTAAATTTAATAACTTTATTGTATCATTTAGTAAATAATTTTCAATAGTTGTGACGTAAATAAATTCCATATTTTAATTAACCAAGAATACGCTACCGTTATTCTTTCAAACGTTACAATTTTGGCGAACAATAACTTTTGTGATGCTTGCATTTTAATTCTTTTAATAATAAATTGAGTAAGAATTGAAAAAATAAAATAAGTCTCTTTGAAATCCGATGAAGAATGTGTAAATCGAAATTGGACTATATATTTGAATTTTACTCTTAAGCTAGTATAAGAGATTTCTATAACTTTTTTTAAGAGTACGAACATTTTTGAGACACTGTATTTTTTTTCAAAATAGCTGTGGAATAATTAGATTTTCGATACCTTTTTTTCTCTTTGTTTATGAATAAATACATCAATAGATAGGTTCAAAAATATTCAAATTTTGATGAGAATTTTATTTTAGTCTATCGAAAACTCTTAATCATAAGTTCCAAAACGTAAAATACAAAATAATTTTTTAAAAAAACGTAACAACTTTTTTAGGTGTTATCATCGTAATCGCTTACACAAAAACCTGTTGCCAATTAAAAAATCTTCGATATTTTTATAACATCCGGAAAGGATGGATAAATTTGGAAGATTCCTCTTGTTACTGAAGCATATTATAACAACAAACACATCTGCAAGTTTTTTTTTTTAAAAAGATTGTATTCCAACGATAACTTCTATTATACCTATGCATGCGCATATTGCAAAGAACTTAAAATAAAACCAAATGAAGAAAGATTACATCCTTCAAATGCCTCAAAAATAAATTTAAAAACAATATTTTCTCAAAATATTCTTTCTTCTTCGGCTTCCAAATTTTGAATCCGAGTGAACAGCTGCAAAAAGTCAAAACGATCAGTAGTAGTTTATTTACTCTGTGCAGTGAACCCGTTATTGCTAAACGTTTTAAGAGCGTTCTTCGCTTAGCTTCGAGGACTCTTAAATTAATTATGTAAACGATGATGTTTGCGTAGGTCAACAGGTGAAGGTTCTGGAAGGCTTTTTTGCAAGTTAAGCACCTAATTATTTGCTTTTCTGAACTGTTAAAAGCAATGCCCTCGTTTGTCGAGAACCTAATCGAGAAACCAAATATTTTTCAGTTAAAAACATTTTTAAAAAAGTACACTATCATAGGAATGAAAATAAAAATTTGCTATAAAATGTTTCATGTAAAAATCTGCTATCATCTCAAAATTTCAAATTTATTATCGAAAGGGAAACTTTATAGGATCTAACACTTATTTCTTGCAAGTCTTAAAGGAGATTAGAATATCAACGTCTACCCATATTATTTTAGAATCCATAAAAACTCATTTTCAAGCATTCCTTGCCTTTTCATTCCACATTAACTATAGTTAGTGAGCTATTTGACCTTTTGCATAAATGGGTAAGTTAAAATCTAAATATGCTTAAATTAAATAATATAATGCTGATTGTGAAATTACCTTATTTTCTGGTATGTAAGACGATTATTTGTACCCCAAATGTAATATAAATTTCTGGGAAAACGTGTTTAATCTTTATCCATGGCGACACAGCTCAGTGGTCCAAGTCTTCTAAACCAGACATTTCCAACCACCTCTATTTGTAGCCAAACTCTTCCAGTTATTAGTTTTAGGGACCAAACAATTTTTCTCTACTACATATATCCATCGAAGTTTGATGTTACATGGTCTACCCGAAAAAATTTCTTTTAGAATGTTACGTCATCCATATGGTTAACATTCCCTGTTCTAGGAGCTTAGCTGTATCAGCCGTATCAATGATACGGGGCCCCAAAGCTAAAGGGACCCAACATATGTAAGCAAACAATTGTAAAGTATCATCAGTAGTCCCATTACCACAGTTCCCTTTTCCAAGAAAGGGCCCCTGAGTAATTTTGATACAGAGTCCATTCAGAAACTGGCTACGCTAGTGCCTAGTCCAATTGAGTGGCCTTATTTTATATGGCTTTTTGAACATTCGGAATTGCATCTTCTACAACAAACACCATAGTCCTGAATTCGCCCGAAAATACTTCTAAGAACCTTGTGTTCAAAACCATCCTACATCCCTTCTTTCTTCATGGCCATAGTCCAGATGTCTGAAGCGTAAGAAACATATTTATAATACAAAAGACTGAAATAATTCATGAAAACTGGTAATGTTTTGATCCCTTGATAGCCTTTAAATCCTATGGTTGTCTTCTGACTTTTTCTCATCAAGTCATCACACGCTTGGGAGTGCGTGTGATAATGGAAAACAGCACGGAAATATATAAATTCATTATATAAAACGCACCCTATTTTCAAAACTAATTTCTAAGGTGAAAAGGGCGTCTTATGCATCGAAAAGAACAGTTATTTAATTTTTGATGTAAATTATAAAAGTAAAAAATGCATAACAATTGTAATTTGTATATTTCATCATTTTATCTTTACAGCATGGTGCCGATGATGTGAAAAGGCATCGATGGTTTAAAAATATCATATGGGAGGATGTTTATTACAAAAAAGTTCAGGTATTCAGTTTTATTCATCTTTCATGGGAATTGTGTTTGTCTTTCCTTTTGTTTATATGAGAGATTACTTATAGACCAATGCAATTTATTAATAACTGTATGGAATATTTTTGAGGGGAAAAAAACCAATCATACTTGTATCAGAATTGTAATTTTAGAAACAAATTTCAAAAATCTATTCTATTTGTTAAATTAATGTATTATTTTTGCATTAATTTTGCGCATTTGTTGAATATTTTTAAATATGGGGTTATATAATTTATTTGAATGCTCTCTCTCTCTCTATTGGTAGAAATTTTAATCTCTGACACGAATGTCGAATGTGAGTTTGTGCAAACTAACAGTTTTTTAAAAAATTTCAGTATTTTTATTACTAATGCTCAAATTTCTATGCTTATTGGAAAGCTTTATTTTGATATTTCGTTTCCTTTATGTTTCTAACTATGCTACGAATCTTTAATAAATTTACATCATACGGATTCTCTGTTGCAATGCACTGGAGCTCCAGTTAATCTAGTAATTCCGTCAAAAGTTTATTATTTGTATATTCTATCGAAAAGCATGTACATTCACAATTTTATACCTATTTGGCTTATTCCTTCTTGGTGTATCGTTTTTTGTTATAGAGTGTAATTCATATTTTTATATTGCTAACAGAAAGTCTTTTTAGTATTAAAAAGGCAAAAAGAGTTAATTTATATAAATCGTAGCGAAAGATATTTTTCAACTTACTCTTAACAATATAAAGTTACTTAAACAATATAAAGTTAAATTCATCATCAATCCTGACCAAGGTTCTTTAAATTTCAAAATTACTTAAACAAAAGTTAAATTTATTGTGAATCCTGACCAAGATTCTTTAAATTCTGAATAAGAATAAATCTTTCAAAAAGATGAACGTTATCTTTGATAAGTATTTTGACGTGCATCTAAAGTACTTTTTACCTATCAGTATTAAGTAGCCTTTAAATATCATACAAAGGAAACTCATTGGATAAACGATATCTCATTAAGTGTTAAGCTATCGTTCATAGCTTGGGGCAAGGTTTTTTTAAAAAAAGACTCATCGGCATTATACGATAAGACAAGTTTCTAGGGCTGAACACTATTTTTAGAGGGCTTGGGGGACCCAAATCACTTCTTACTGGAGATTAAGAGCAGAAGTCAGTTGGAAAGTACTTGATATTTTGGTTTCCAAATAGAAAGGAGACGTGTTATGTCCATACTAAAGAAAGATTCAAGTGTAAAAATAGAAAATTAAATCCAGAGTTATCGATTAAAAGCAGTTAAAATTCGAACTATGTGGCAGAATAAAATTCAAAGCATTTCAAATCACTAAAAGATTAAAATCTGATTTTAACCCAATAACTGTTGGCTTTCGGTATGTAAACTGTTACAGCTTTTAATGGAATTTGATATCACTTTCAAAAATATGAATTCCAAATAAAAATTCTAAATTCTTAAGAAAAATGCAGATTTTAAATAAAAATCGATATACACTTTTCTTAAAGATAAGAAGTTTAGATAAATACTTGAAAAATATCTTACTTTCGCGGATCGACTTTACGGTAATTCAAGTATCATCCAACATGATCGCATGAAGAAAAATAGACTGAACCTTAATCTTCCATTCCAAGTTTACAATTGAAACTGATTAACTATAAAAATGTAAAAACAAGTAGAATAAAATTTTCATTGCCAGATACACGTTTTCAAAATTGCATAAAAAATAATACAACTAAATTATCTTTTCTGCAGACCATATTGTCGTTGACATATTTGCGATCTAATTAGGTTTTTGGATGAAGACGATTTTTTTACAAAGCACCAAAATATTATTATAAAAATAAGTACACTAAAAAGATAAATAACGTATAATTATAAAATAAATCCAAATATTCTTAATGAAAATAAATAAATTACTTAAATAATTCTTAAATATTTTAAAGCTAAATTCCGGCCTTTTTTATGGCATACCGTAAGTGTGTGAACGCTGTGAACTAAATTTTATTCTGTCGCATCATCCAGGCATTCGTTTTCTTTGAAATATTTTAAATATTAGTTTTTGGCGATTATTCTTTTCAATATGAAACAAAAATAACTAAGGAAAGCTTACTCTTCTTGGTCTTATTTCAGTCTATTTTACCGTCACCGATAATCAAAGCATGCTGTCTCAACGGCAAGAAGAAAAACTCATTTTTTCACTAGTTCAAGTTAGACATTTATATGTTTACCTTTTCAAAAAGAGAACAAAACTCACTGCATCCAATCTCTTTCTCGACGTGTGCTATCATAATGACGAGCAAGTGAAAATAAAGTCAGTTTGTGACCTAGATTATTTATTGCAAAAGTTTCTTAAAGTATTAATTTAAAAACTTCTACAATTTTTATCTGCTTTCGAAGAGCTTATACATAGAGCGGCTTCTTATTATGCAAAAGCTTTAGGAAAGTTCTCTAATTCCTTAACTCTAATTGAAATTTGCAATGTATACGAAGCGCATGCATTCCCTGCTTTAATTGAATTTAGTATGTATTAATTTTGTTAGGCTTATATGTACTCACACTGATAATGGTCAAGGTGATAATGGTCAAAATAACTGATTTTTTAAATACAGTACAGTAATACCTCGATTTACGCTACCCCGACTTACGCGAACCTGGAATTACGCGATTTTCAAATCTCGTCGATTCGTCTTTTGTGTAAAGAGAATAAAAATTGGCCAAATTGATAATGTGATTGAAGAAGCCGTTGATATTGCCAAGCAAATAAATTTAGAAGTGGATATTGATAACGTTCAAGAGCTGCTGAATTCTCACTATCAAGGAGCTGATATTTGATGAGTTCATAGAAATGCTTCAGCAAGAGCAAGACATTGAAGAATATTTAGACCCAGTTCAATCAGAAGATCGAATGGCGGTTATGAATGTAACAGAAGGACTCAGTTTAATTAAAAAAGGTTTACACAGAATTTAGAAAATATAGACTTCAAAGCTGAGCATAAAAAATAAACATAGAATAAAAAAATTCGAAATTTTGCGGGAGAAAAAAAAAATTTTGAATCGTCAGACTACTTTATTAGATTTTTTTAAGTCTTCTGCATTAAAATATTTTTGGTTTGAGTTTTTGCATTTGTGTTATCTTTCATTATGTGTAACATTTTTTTTTCTAAATTATTATTTTCTGTCGTCACCGGCCCCAAATAAAAATTATTTATATGCATTTCTATGGGAAATCATACCGCCGACTTTCGTGGTTATCACTCAATCCCACCTATCGCGTGCGTTCGGGGTATTACTGTACAAAACTCTGATACTTGTAAAAATACATAAGTTTCCATTCTTTAAAAATATTTAAAACGTTATTCCTTTTTAAGTCCAATCGCTTTAGCCTCGTTCATTAATTTACGCATTTCATTCGAAAGAAGTAAATATAAAATAAAGAATGAGATTATGAAGTCTGCAAGGAAACTTACTAATTTCGAAATCAAATCAATTAAATCAAGGGTTGTCTCTTAAAACAATAACAAGGAAAGTAACAAAGTAGCATAATTTATAGTTGAAAAAGCTGAACTTTGGACGTATAATATTTCAAATTTACATTTCACTACAGAAACGTTTTCAAGTAATATCTTATTTTGATACAATCAACTCAATTTTTGTTTTGTACTGCAATATTGCTATCCGCTGATTATTTTCCTTATTTTTAGTTGATTTCCCCTTTCATGTTTTTATTTATCTTCTGACATTCAAAGATTCTGTCAAAGATTAGAACCCAATTTAGAACAAGTTTTCAGAAAAGAAAAGGCAAGAATCAATATTGGACGTGTAATTATGAAATATAGTTACATGTGTAGGTTAAGTGGGTGATTGCAATTAGCTTATAAATCAATTGACTAAATTCGTGACGTATATGGTTAACGGCAGTCATGTGTTCTCCATTGAGTTCAAAGCTACCGTTAGTTTTTCCACACGTAAAATTCAGATAAAATTTCAAATTTGAGAAATTGGGTAAAATGTTTAAGTATTAAAATTCTTCAAAAAGTTTTTCATATTTAAAAAATTTGGTACTCACGTATTATCGCAACCGTATTGGCGAAATTATATGAAAAGAAACAAATGGTTGCCAATTCAGCGCGTACGACAAATGCAAAATCGGGGGTGCCAACTTGGCGAGTTATTTTGAAAGTTGGCATTGTTGCGATAATACGTAAGTACACAAATTCTTACGCTATACGTGTATTTTTATTTCAAGTGCATTCTGTTCATTTATGTGAGTTATAACTGATGACAAATATGTACTTTTTAAAAGGAAGTTTCTGTAAAAAGCAAATAAGTTGACTACGGTGTAGAGCATAAATTAAATGGCTGGAAACACGTGATTGACTATGACATGACATGACATTAATTTATTCCAATGAAATAAAAGCTTTGTATAGGCTAATATATAAATAATTCGCGGAGTGCGCCTATGTATTCTGTGATTAAACCTGTTCGCAGTAGCGCACACAGGAATTTATCAAAGAAGGGGGGAAGGGGGTCGAAAGTTCACCATTCTTCTATCATGCTCCTTTTGATTTTTCTCGATTTTCGGGAACAAAACACAGTAAAAAACTAATTTTTGAATAAATAATTATCATTAATTAATAAAATTAATCATTAATAACAAGTAAGTAATTAAAATTTACGTACTATATACTTAGAATTATAATCAATCGGGGAAAAAACAAGGGTCTTGGGGGGGGTCCGGACCCCCTTGTGTGCGCCACTGCCTGTTCGTCATACTTCTTGAAAATTTAAAAACAGGGAATAAACAGACAACTCCTCTAATTCAACTCTTGTATCCTAATGGAGCCTTAACTTAGAAATTTTCCATAAAAATGTATGTTTAATTTTTAAAGGCTAATAATAAAATGGTATGTGTTCTATAATATTACGAATTTATGTGGAAATTCGTACTTTTTCTATCTAAAAAATGTATTTTCATTCTTGTCATTTCTTAAAACATTAAAACTACACGCGACTAAAGCGATTGGACATTATTACTATCAACTTACTGTATCTTTGTTCGTACTTCTTTTCGCGGTGGTGGTATTCTAATCTATCCTTTTTTTTTCTTTTCTTTTTTTCTCTGTGTGACCTACAGCCGCCCATCATTCCCAAAATCAGTTACGAAGGAGACACCCGGAATTTCGAAGAATATCCAGAAAAGGACGAGAACACCCATCACTCCTATATCCATGAGGACTACTTAAACATATTCGACGATTTTTAACAGAAACTATGTTCTTGTAAAGTATTCATTTATATTCTGCCATGTACATAAGATCTTTTAAGACATTGAGCGCCAAGTCATCGCTATTGTGATAAAAAATAAAAGTTTTCATCAACACGAATTGTTCTGAATTCTTTTCTCCTTATTTCTTTCTCTCTACTAGAATACATTCTTTTGTTTTCTGAAAGTTTCTGAACTGAAACCGATTGTTCTTGAAGATTTCAGGTCTGGGGTAACGAAATCAGTCCAGAAAAGAAATAAAATAGATATGCATGAATTGTTTTCAATAACGAATATCAACAATTTTGTAGTGCAACGATGTACGTACACTTTGAAAATTAGGAATATATTCACGCTGTATCGTAAAAATCAGCAGTGTGTAGAAGGAAAATGCATATCCAATAGTCATGTAACAAATTGGTTTGTGTTAAAAGTAAAAATCACACACACGCAATATTTGATCACGATACAACTCGGAAAATAAAAACGAGCTATATCGAATTAGTACATGGTACATTTTGTTGTTAAAATTTGATATCTTGTCTTTTTGTAATTGAAACATAGTCAGTCTTAAATGAAATAACCATCTACTGAAATTGAAAGAACAAAAATCTAGACATACAGCCTTCATTCTGATGTTTGATGTTCTAGGGTTAAAAATGAATCAAATTCACACAAAATGTTAATAGTAATACTGAAAATTTGATAGTACTTTTTTATATATATAAAAGTGTAAATCAGCGGTTTTTAAACTCTGGTCTGCGGGTCCCTGTTGGTCCGCAGCGCCTTTCTAGCGGGTCCGCGGAGTTTCTTATATAACGTTAAGATTTTCCTCTTTTACAAACTCTGAAAAGCCTCGCGGAAAAATTGAAGAATGTGATATCTTAGGCCAGATCACTAAATTGATCTTATTGAAAAAAAATTCACTAGAACATTTATTTGAATCAAGAATATTAAGTCAGGGAGGGTTGTTTAAAATCTTGGGGGCTCGCTATGTCAGTCTGATACATAAAGGGGGTCCGCGGTGATCAAAAGTTTAAGAACCGCTAGTGTAAACGAAAGTATGGTACAATGTTAATGAAAAATTGTTTCATAAGTGATAGTTCATCGTGTATAGCAGATGTAACAATTTGTAGCAGTGATTAGCAGGTAGCTTAAATGTATTATTGCAGTTTTTTTCCCCGTTTTTTATTCAAATTTTTAAAAAAAGAACAGAATAGACTATCAAAAGACGTTGTGAACGGTGAACGATTTAGGAATCCATTAAAAAAAATATGGCTATATAATAAAGGATTTTATATTGTGGACTTTAAAATTCGCTTACGACTCATCGAATTATGACAATATCTTTTTCAGATATCTATTTTCTTTTAAACTTTCCCTTACAATAATTCACACTATCACTTGTTTCATGCATCAATATAGACAAATATGGTGTCGCATACAGAATTCAACTTCTTGTGGTCTCCCCCTAGCGGGAGAAAACGAAAACTCGACTGAAGGCTACCTCTTGCATGAAATTATAACGAGCTTATATATTTATAGTATATCATTAACTAATGACAATGGCGTTCCTATCAATATGTTCTTAATCTCAGTTAGGTAAATAATTTCTTCTTTAAAAAATCGTTTTAATACAAAACTACATTTCTTACCTAATTTTTCGAAAATCGAAGCATGCACAAGCATGTTGATACTATTAATTTTATCATTCGAAAAGAAATATCATTAGTAAGTTAATGAAACATTTCCTAGTAATTATATTTCTATTTTTATTATTCCTCTTAAAGTTTAATGAATGTAGTGTTAATTTTTTAACATTCTGTAAAGGGAAAAAATCTTGTTTTTTAATTAAGAAACCTGAAGTATATAAAGAGTGTTTTTTTGAGAGGTATAGAACTTTAAATTGCAATAAAACAACGATGTATTATTCGATTGACATGAATTTTTTTTATTCGAAAGATAATCTTGTGGAATTACATTTTAAATATGATTTCTTGCATAGGACTGTCACGGCTGGCTCGGATGTAGTCCAATCTGGACATCCAATTTTCGATGACTTTTTCCAACATTTGTGGCCGTATATCGGCAATAACACGGCGAATGTTGTCATCCAAATGATCAAGCGTTTGTGGCTTATCCGCATAGACCAATGACTTTACATAGCCCCACAGAAAATAGTCTAGCGGTGTAAAATCACAAGATCTTGGAGGCCAATTCACAGGTCCAAAACGTGAAATTAGGCGGTCACCCAACGTGTCTTTCAATAAATCGATTGTGGCACGAGCTGTGTGACATGTTGCGCCGTCTTGTTGGAACCACAGCTCCTGGACATCATGATTGTTCAATTCAGGAATGAAAAAGTTAGTAATCATGGCTCTATACCGATCACCATTGAATGTAACGTTGTGGCCTTCATCGTTTTTGAAGAAGGATTCCACCAGCCCATAAAGCGCACCAAACAGTCAGTTTTTCTGGATGTAACGGTGTTTCGACATACACTTGTGGATTAGCTTCACTCCAAATGCGGCAGTTTTGTTTGTTGACGTAGCCATTCAACCAGAAGTGCGCTTCATCTCTAAACAAAATTCGCTTATGAAAATCGGGAACAACGGCAATCCCGTTTTGGGCCCATTCGACGAATCTACGCCTTGCTTGATGATCGTTTTGATGAATTGCCAAACCAAACTGAGAATAAATCTCTTGACAGCTGTTAAATCGGTCGCCATCTTGGAAAGTAATGCCAACTTAAACTTCTATACCTGGAAAAAAAACACTCTGTACTATGAAGCCGATTTGGAATATACATTTTGAAATTTTAAACATAATTTTTTTTATTTCTTAATTAAGGGGTGTTGGAAAGCTAAAATCTTATTTTTTTGACAATTTGAGATTTTTACATTATTCAATTGTATAGATTTTAACCTTTCTAAAAATACCTTACTTGAACCTCTGGGGTATTTAGAAGCCTTTAAAACGTATTTTTAAATATTCGTTGAATTTGGGCCACGCCCATTTTAATGGCGAAAATTGTAAACAAATTACTTTGTTTTTGCTTAAAAGTGTAACGATTGATATAAACCAAAACATGTATCTTTTATTTTAAATTGAGCCTTTTATTTTTTTATTTCCCAGCCGATTAGAAGTCTCACTGTATGCATTAAAATCAATTTATCTCAAAATCTAAATTTTAATGTGCGATGTACCTTTTCTGAGAAACTACTGTTCACAGGTATGTAAATTTTTTACGAATTATTTATAATAATGTCTAATATATACTAAAATGACCTTTTTTAAAACACTCAAAAATTAAATTTTTACAAATTTTTTAAGTAAAAAATGGGTCAAATTTCGCAATGTTTGATAAAATATTTCCTAATTTCTTAAAAAATTCAAAATTAGCTAAAAGCTCATTTTAGTATAATAAGAGAGGTGTACTTTAATAGTATGAAAAATTTCAAGCATGTACATAAAACAGATTTTGAGAAAAGGTACATAGAAAACAGCCAATTTAACATTGTCAGTATATAGAGAGAGAGAGGTTTCCAACTCCCCTTAAAAAAGTTTCATCTTTAGGTAAATGTTTCCATTTTATTTACACTTTAATGCCATTATTTAGTGTTCTAAAGTTTGATGAAGATTTTCACAATTTACTGGTTAATTGGCCCTTAAAATCAATAACAGTAACTATTTGTTAAGAAATTGAATGGTTGAATAAGCTTAGAACATGTTTTATGCAATTACGAAATACTCATAAAATAACGAAATTCGAATTACAAAATGACACAGAATTTAAATAGCTAATTAAATTTCCAATGTTTAAGAAAGTACATAAATACCATGAGTAATTAACATGTTTGAACCAAGATAATCGTAGAAAAAGGTTTACATACCTGTAAGTAAAATGCTTACCATTTTCTCTTAATTATTGTATCCGTTTGAAATTAAAACAAGATATAGCGGTCTTGAGTTGACAATAATTTTCACCTTACAAAAACTGTTAATTGTTATCTATTAACGATTATCGTTAGTTAGAAAAGAAAGTCGAAATCTGAGTTTTTTTTTTTAGTTAAAAGTAAAATCAAATATGAATAAATTATTTTGTGTATTAATTTACTATATTTCTCTGAAGAGATTTTTAAATTTTTGCATATTCTGAGGAATTTAAATGTTAATTACTGTTGCGTTTTCTAATCTTCTCTCATTTATTATACGTAAACATTCTACGTTTGTTTAAATGATACAAAAAAGAAAATTATCTTAATCGAATAAATCAATATTTGATATAAATTATACATTAAAATTCCAAATAAAAATTAACTTTATTTCCATTTTTAAGAACTTTACTTTCAACATTTAACCTAATTATTATTATTTTAAAATCCTTTTTCCCCCTTTAAATAGGAAAATACGCAGGTAAGATTTATTTTTAAACTCTGTTCACTGCATAACAATGCACTTGTTAACGACAGTGTAAAGTTCTGACTATTTTAAATACATAGTATACATAATAATGTTATTTACATGAATTCATGTAATTCTCAATGTCTAATAAATCTATCAAGTTTTTCAATTTCTTATTAAAACGTCTTTAAAAGAATTTTTATGTAAAAAAAATTCTTTCATAGATTCTTTTTTTTATTCTTTAAGTTCTTTTTCGATTTTATGTAAAAATCGAAAATCTCTAAATACAAATTTATAACAAAATTCATTTTTTCCATTATGGAATAAATTCTTATAAATGAAACTAGTAAGTGTATTTTCACATTTTTGATCATTGTTAAATTTGTTCAAGTTTTAGTATTCAATCATATATGACAGTTGATTTATATATAGTAGATCATAAAAATAAATTTATTAAGTAAAAAAAAATCGATGGCATTCAATTTATTTTTCCTCTTATGGTTTTTATCTATTAGAGACTGACGGCAGAAATTACAAGACAACGATAAAAAAAAAAGTTAAACGCAGGTTTAAACACTTAATAATCTGATCCATCATTATTAAAACACAAACTTAAATTCATGTAATAAGATCACACGATAAAAGAAACAAAGTTATTACTGAAGTCTTTAACTAAATTTTGTTCAACTTTAAATCTTTTGTAAACCCTATAATCAAGCTTGCCGGACGTCTGTCACAGACTGGGTAATAACTAGTTCACACACCAGAGATTGATAAAAACTGGTCTTGGTCATGAATTATCTTCTGAAGAAGACACGTTTTCCAATTGACCTTGATGTGTTAATACAGTATTCAATCTTGCGTGACGACCTATTAATTCAGAAGGAATTCAAGAATCTAGAACGAATCATTCGTTAGCGTGTTACTTGGTTGCTCAATTTGCTGAAGAAAGTAATTCTTATGAAAGTTTTTGGGAATGCAGATGAAGATGAGAAAATCGAAGCAATTAATTTTTTTTTTACTTTTGAGGAATGTTCGTTAGTTAATTTACTTTCAGTTATTAGCCAATAGAAAGGAATTTTTAGAAATCTTTTAAAAAAAATATTTTTTTAATCAATGAAATAGTATTTTTTTAATAAGTATAATTTTTGAACTTAAATTGACTAAGATTATTGTCATTTAAATATTATTTCATAAATTTGATTTACAATATAGTTAATTTTAAAACATTCTTTGTTCAAATGAATAAGCAATGCATTGACACACACACAAAAAAAAGATTCGGCTAAAAAAATTATTATCTATAGGGTTCAGGATCCAAACTTGTTTTAAAATTGCTTTCAAGGTATAATAAAACATGTTAAAGTTAAAAAAGTATTAATTTCTATATAATATATATTTATGATATATGCGTATATAATTTAATTATCTTGTACATTAGTGTTTAACTCGAATCATATCAAAAATAAAATAAAAATGTATGCAGTATGTTTTTAGCTGTGTGTGAAATATATATATTGGTTGTTATATATTATAGATTTTATACAAGATACTGTGCAAACATATTTGGAATACCATTTTTTAGTTATTCATTGTCAATATTATTTTCAAAGTTTGAGTTTATCATACACTTTTCAAAAGCGAACCTAATGTGTTGTTTTCTTTATGCCGTTACTGCAGTTATTTTCAGTTGTATAAAATACAATAAATTATCAAGATGTTTTCTCCTTTGAAGTCTATGCAAGCTAAGGTTTGATTTTCGGAACTTAATAGTTTAATAAGTCACAAAACATTGGTTTTCCTAAAAACCAAATGTAAATATGAAAGTTACTTTAATAGAAATTATTTATTTAAATAAGAAAGGGAAAAATTGCATAAGAAATAACAAAGAAATTTAAAAATAAATTTTCTTTAGTTAATAACATGAAACAGACTCATATGAAGCATCATTATGGATTTAGTTGTTCCTAGTAAACACAAAATTTTGAATTTATTAAATTGGCAATTTTTTCCCACGTTTATCAATTTCCAATATATCTTGATTTGATGTAAAGTTGACAAATTGGTAAAAAACGCACAAGTTTTTTAAATATATTTAATAATGTCATGTACAAAGATATTTAGATACGTTCATAGTATTGTTGCATCTCCTTTGTATCAAAATGTTGAAAAATATCGTTTTGCAAAAGAAAAACAGTACACATTGTTATTATTGTCAAAAAAAAAAAAAAAAACATGCTACGAAAAACAGATTGTAACATTTTTTCCCCTTCATTTTCTTATTTTATAGACACCGTTAGTACCAAAGTTGAGTCATCCAGGAGATACCCGTTACTTCGATACTTACCAAGAAAAAAAGAACAAACCAACAACTCCAGTCAAAGAGAGAGATCTGAATCTATTCAAAGATTTCTGAACGTCTTCGAACAGTGTTATATTTGCCTAACTACATTCTATAAGTTCAATACACCAAACTTTATACGTAGACTATTCTTAACATCTATCAAAAAATGAAGTGCACTTCTGGTATGTGCATTGGGAACATGCGTCTTAACAAACATTCCAACCAATAAACAAGACAAAAGACGAACCTATAGAATCATCTATTTGATGATCTCGTAATTTCGCCTTGTATATGTTAAATATGTATTTAGAACATATTTTGTTCTATTTGACGAATAGTAAAAAGTGAATTAAAGTTTTCACGTCTGTGGAATAAATATATCAAAAATTTTATGCTCTAAATTCTGATCATAAAATTTACCGCTCAGAATCTAACGAAAGTGGCAAATAGGAACAATATCAACAGTTGAATGTTAAACCCTAGGTTCCGTTATATTAGTTTGGAAATTAAAAATGTCGGTACAAAGAACTGTAAAAATAGAACAAAGAAAATGTTTTGCTTAATTGCCTCATACATGCACTTTAAACAACACCAAGATTTTTTGAATTTATAGCAAGTGTACACACACACACACACAAATTTTATGTGATGTATTGTGGCTACAGTATATTCTTATTGCGTTATGACCGAACGTTTAACTGCATTGTTACCAAAAAGAAAGCTATTTATGTATAAATGTATATTAAACAGAAGGCTATAAAAAATATCTTGTTACGGATAATATTTTGTAGAAGATTAATATCGCTGAGAAGGTAATTATGAGGAAAACTTGCTCCTCAGTGTATGTAAGTGCAATAATTTCAATGGTGTACATAAATAGTAAAAAGTTTTATATATTTTAACCAGATTTTATACTTATATATTTTTGCTTTTCAAGATGAATTTTTTATGTTGTGTATAATCTAAAAAAATATAAAAATATGAAATAAATATGTATTGCTGATGTATTTGTATATATTTCGTCATGATGCATTCAAAAGAATCATATTATTGCATACTCATTTTTTGTGAGCTTTTTCAACAAGTTTGGAACTAAAACTTTATTCATTATTTTATTTTAACCACTTCAGGAACTATATTTTTACAGTGGAAAAAAATAAAAATTTACTTTTTTTTAAGGATTTATTTATTGTATATAGATAGGAATTCAAAAACTACGTGGGAGAAAACGAAAATACCCAAAAGAACAATGACGTCTACATTTAAGGCCGCAAAGCGTAAACAGTAATTTTTATTTCATACATTCCGGAGTATACCGGTTCCTCACATTTCTTACAAATGTAACGAGTTCGTCTTGCACAATTTTTGTCGTGATAGCTTGGAGCATTTTTAAATTTCTTTTTTATTTTTAGAATTATAACCAAAACAATCCAATCCGATTTCAGCACCAAACATAGTAAAGTTTTTGGTTTTTCTGAGAATTGTGCACATGTAGATTTTGATATAGGTATACCTTGTTTTGTCTTGGGTTAACTATTGAAGCTGTAAATTCTAAAAGAGATGTATCACGAATTTCCAAGTTTTCAATGTCTTAATTTTCACTATTTTGACTTTCTGTAATAATTTGAAACTGAGTTCAATTACATTTTTCTATTGTCGTTGCAACCTTTGCACATATCATAAACATTTATACGTTTCGTTATCCGCTTACACAAAATGACAAATTATACTTACGGTTATATTTAAGTAGAAACACCTCTTCGAATAATAACTATCCACATATCTATACGTTGTTCGTAATTTTTTTTTTCTTTACAAAATAAACTAGCAGAATATTTTTTTAAAAAATTTCTGCAAACTATTAAAACTAAATACATTTACTATATCTGATATATTTTTTATCGAATTTTAACAATTTGTTCAAATAACCCAACACTAATTGCCGAAATTCTATTAGCGCTATTTTCTTATTTCTACCTCTACACCTGAAATACCATTATCAATACAGCCAAACAATAAGGTTTGCGTTTTTCTAATTGAGATAATCTGTAAAGGAAAATTTATCATGAAATTCTTGTTCTTATTAGTGATAGTAATTATAACCAAAAAAACTAAAGGTCCATAGCCGACTGATTGAAACAGTTGGTTTGTCGCTAGCATTGTACGCCTAAGGTTGCGGGCTCGATCCCAGCCCAAGTCGGTGGATTTTCATGATGCAAATAAGCGACAGCGTCCATGTCGTATGATCATGTGGCTTGTAAAAGAGTTTTTTGTTTGACTTGGGTGCTCTCTTCAAAATTAAACTCCTAAGTGCGGTTCCGCATCGTCAGAGCTTAGGCGCCTACCTCTGGAGAGGAAAACGGGTGTCAAACTTGCTGCGATTGATATTCCACCTATAGGTGCCGCACTAAGGAAAGATACCAGCTCCTGGGGAATGTACTAGGTCTGCAATGGTAAAATACCAATCCGCAATCCCTTTAGTAATAAAAATGTCCATATAAGGCCAAAAGGGTTTCAAGAGAGATCGAGAAAAAATTTAATATTTATCAAGTTTGAATCTTGGAAGTCAAATGCTGAAATATTTCTCAGAAAATTTCAACACCAGATAAAGTTTAAAAGAGCGAAGTATTTATTTCCGAATTTAAATTAAGAAATAAAAATATTTTCCTCATAAGTGACTTTTGAAATGATGTCATTTATAACACTTTAATTTAAAAAGAGCATATTATTGAAAAAAAAAGTTCACGAACAGTGTTGAATTATTGACGTTTTGCTATTTTAACACACACACAGCAATCCGTGTAAATGTATACTCTTAAGGAATCAGTTCTAAAATGTTCTAATAATTTGTGACTTCGGTGATGTAAATGGAATTTATTTAAGTTAGTTTTATTCATACAAGTGTTTTGAAATTGATTTTTCTTTTTATGGATATGCTGCTAGGTAAGAGAAGGTGTAAAGAAACTTCTCTGATGTATTTCGAATTAAAATGCATCTAATCATAATTTTTATACTAAAATAACTACTGTAATAACAAATAATTTCGTTTCCTGATGTTTCGTCTAAAGCTGTCTTAAGGTATCCGACTACGTTCGGAACCGTGATTTTGAAAAAGAGTATAAATGGATAACATTTATATGATATTTAGTGTTGTAACGTTTGAAAGAATAACGGTAGAGTATTCTAGGTTAATCTAAATATGGAATTTATTTACATCACAACTATTGAATATTATTTACAGAATGATACATTAAAGTTATGAAACTTAATTATAGATTGTTAGAGTCCACTATTTTGTAAGAGGAGGTTTCGTTGGCCACCGCTCCCGTGCAAGTTCAAAGCATCTCTCCTCTCATCTTCCGGTCGACGGGTTAGATTCCTCGGGGGTCAAAAAGGGGTTGCGCTGCAGCTGCAAGATGCACGTGTGGGTGTCGGGTCCAACAAAGATGCCGACCGCTCTCGATGTTCGGAGAAGTGACGTTACAGTGTCACTTAGATTAGAAAATGTATATAAAATTGTTTTAAGAATGGTATTACAATAAAAAAATTATTTAAGTACAATATTTTGACAAAAAATGAACATAGAACGTCCCATTTTCAAAATATTCTCCTTTTGTGACAAATACTTCTATTATAATAACATTTTGTGCCTGTATATAGCTCAGATCTCTGTACAGAGGCTCAACTAGAATTTTTGAAATATATAACTTAGAAGTGGGTTTATCCATGTTTTACGACAACAGAGGGGAGAAATTTTAAGAAAAAAAACCGCTGATAATTATTTCAGTGGGTTGTAACTCTGAAAATAATGTGAATTTCTCTCAAAAATCATAGTTGAGCCTCTGTACAGAGGTCTGAGCTACATATAGGCAAAACATTATTATTATAGGAGCATTTTTTATAAAAGGAGAACATTTTCAAAAAAGGCTATTCTAAGTTAATTTTTTGCCAAAATATTGTATTTAAATAATTTTTTTTGTCAAAATGTCTTTAAAACTATTTTATACATGTATTCTAATCTAAGTAACACTAAATATCATGAAAATTATCCATTTAGGCGGTTTTTTAAAATCACGGTTCCGAACGTGGTAGGATTGATTGAATATTAACGTCGCAGTGTTCAGTAGGAGAGGGTGGTGCCAGCTCAGGTGTCGTCCACGTCACTTGACCATGGTTCAAAATTACTTGGTCCGTCGCCAAAAGCCCTCGTTTAGCTGAACAGTGCGACGTTAATATTCAATCAATCAATCAGTCGCAGTGTTCAGCTACACGATGGCTTTTGGCGACAGACCACGTAATTTTGAACCATGGTCAAGTGACGTGGACGACACCTGTGCTGGCACCCCCTCTCCTAAATACCACACCAACGGGAGGACGTTTCAGCTCTCGACAGATTTAACGTGCATCGCTGCCCTAAACGGTGGGTCTTTAGTGGTACTGGGCTCGAACTCGTGGCAAATCAAGCCACGATCCGATACCTATACCACTCGGCTACCGTGGCCACAACGTAGTCGGATACCTTAAAATCTGGTTGATACTAAGCGAACCATACTATTGTGCATAAATTTCGGTTGTATTAATTACAGAAAGTTCTCAAGGGGTTCGACAAAGTTTATTTTTAGTACTATTAATAGGTCAGTTTTTCTTCAAGTAATATAATCAATCTCTTGTTCTACATTTATTGAAATTTGAGGTGTTATTAAAGCCGTTGCTGCTGTTTAATCTGATACAAAACTCTTTTGAAGACACACAATTAATGTAGTACAGAGGAAATGTAATCATGTAAAAAAATGTCAAAATGTATCTCATCTCTAGCGAATCACAACTAGCAGACAAAAGAGAAAATGTAATTGTGTGATCCGATGAGGAATTCATTCATAGATTTGTTACAGTATACTACTGTACTAGGTTCACTCCTAGGAGAGCCCCTACCCTTGGCGCGAATTACTTTGGTTGGCGATAATTGCGCCGTCATAGTAACCTTGCTTTTTAAAATACAACATATGGCAACCCTAACTTTTTCTAGAATTTTCGTCATTTGTGGGCGCGCATTTCAAATTTCATTTTGTTGTTGGGCACCGGGTTGAAAATATGGTTGCGCTTGTAAGTGAATACACGTTAGAATTTTTTACGTTATTGAATGCTAGAAGAAAGAATTGATTGAATGGTGTATGAAAGAAGGATTAATTGCTTCAAGTTATGAATGTCCTAAATGTAATGAGCAAATGGGATTAAATGAACGAAAGAGTGTTGTTTTGGATGGATTTGAATGGAGATGTCGAAAAAAAGGTGTGAATACGCATGATGTTTGCAGAAGTATAAGAAAGAATTCGTGGTCTTCCAATAGTAAGTTAATCGGCAATAAAACGGTTTCTCCGTAATCACACCAGCCACGCAGAAGGCATGTTAGACCATTACCTCGCTGAGTATTTATGGCGTCTAGCGATCACTCACTCAGCGACGAGACTTTCCAGAATTTTTTAAAAGCAGTTGTTACACTTTACTCTCCACTTGGGAAGGATCAAAAATAAGAAAGTAAGTGCTGTTGTTATATTTTTTATCTTAAATGTTAAATTTCTGTATTGTTTACATGTATTTTCATTGCGCATCCATCTTATACTGCTATATTTACTTGTCACCGTTGTCGGGTTTGCTTGGCGCTTTTTCCGGTTTGGCGCCAAGGGTGGGGGCTCTCCTAGGAGTTTACCCTCAGATCAAATTACATACATCAAAATTTACTGCCCGTCTCCAAGATCAACAGTTTTCGCTGAAGTAATGATTTGAAAAATGAACACAAGATGGCAGCACAACATAGTAATATTGTTTACTCCACTATTGACGGCTGGAGTGACCGAGTGGTTATGGTGCTGAGCTCGTGGATGACGTTGTCTAGTCGCGGGTTCAAAACCTAGTGCTACTGAAGACCCACCATGTAGAGGGGATGATGCGCGATAAATCTGTAGTGGCTCAAAGACCTTTGGTTGGTGTGAAGGAGATGTTTGGTGAAGGGTGCTTGCTCAGGTGTCGTCCTCATCACTGTGCAAATCTTGTAATTTTGATTCACACACAATATCTCTTGCGTTGCTAGATAGTGTAACTAAATAAAATCAAATATAGCTACTAAGGAGAAATTAGGTGAGTTTTATTAACGTCCCATGACAAAGCAACACGAGGTCGAGTGAATGAATATTAACGTCGCACTGTTCAGCTACACGAGGGTTTTTGGCGACGGACCACAAAATTTTGAGCCATGTTCAAGTGACGTGGACGACACATGCGCTGGCATCCCCTCTCCTAACTTCCACACCAACGGAAGAAGTTTGAGCATCGACATATTTAACATGCATTGGTCCCATCTGCACGGCGGTTCTTCAGCAGTACTCGGCTCGCACTCATGACACGCCGGCCACGAGTCCGTTACCGTGACCACAACGAGACTGAAATTCTCTACTTCATATCTAATGATAAATACAGCGCCAAATTGGCCCATCTCGACTAGATTGCAGGTTACTTCAACGAAAAACCTTTCAAGACACATCCAGTACAACAATGGGTGTTTTCGAATGGCAGCAACCAGTGGAAAAAGAATATTCTCTAAAATATTTCAGAAAGTTCCTCAAAAAACTTTCCTCCCTATGAGGACCTCTTTCGAGAATCCGTAACTAGCAATGATAGGAGTAAAATCGTGTAATAACTGGCTCTCTTTTAAGCCTGGTTGTTGAAGGTTCGGATCTCTTCTGTACATCCGGATGAGCAGCTCAAAACACTTTGAACCAACAGCAGTGAGGCCGAGGTAGCCTAGCGGTCAAGGTAACGAACTTGTGTCATGATTTTGAGCTTAGTACTGTTGAACACCCGCCATACAGAAGGGACCGATGCACGTTAAATATGTCGAGGTTCAAACATCTTTCCGTTGATGGAGAGGGAGGGTGCCAGCTCAGGTGTCGTCCTTGTCACTTGACTATGGTTCAGAATTATGAGGTCCGTCGCTAAACAGAGACACTTTAATACAGTGAGTGTTTATCAACGTCCCACGAAAAGCTATTGGCGGCGAACCTCGTAATTTTGAACTAAATTCAAGTGACGAGGACGACACGTAAGCTGGCTTCTTTCCATACTGTAACACCACGATAACGAGATGACTTTGAGCCAAAAGAATTTAACATCCATCAGTCCCTCTACACATCGAGTCTTCAGTGGTATTAGGGCTCGAACTCACGACACGAGCACCATGATAGCAGAAGCCAAGTTTAAGTTTGCCGAAATTCTTATGGAGTTCACTCCAGATATCTCTGGGAAGATAAACAATGGGCCCCTAATCGTGCAATCCAATGTCCAGGACACGTTATTAAGGCTGTCTTCGGTAAAAGTACGAGAGCTTAAACTAAACGCGAAGCACATTTTTTCAGACAAAAAAAGGTCTCAATTTCTATGGAAATTTACATTATAACTCATACCTCTGTTAATAGTGTTTTTAAAAATGCCAAAAGATTCCATGAATACTTTCTTTTTTGTTATAATACGTGAAGGCATAGTCCATTTAACATTACGGTATAGGAGAAAAAGCGCGAAACACATTTTATACCAGAAAAAATGAATAAACTCGGTTAAAAACGGGAAGTATAATAAATTCTGCTCTCCAAAAGATAGTGAAACCAGAATATCATATTAATGCTTCATTTCTTTTATATCGGAAAAAAATGTTCCAAATTATGGTCCTGTTCTTTATCATTAACCGAAGACAGCCTTAAAAACCATGGTAATATATCTCATTGAAAGTGGTGATGGAACTCAGTCCACTAATAGTGATCCGCAATCCCCAGTTCGCGAACCTGTGCGTGGATCAGATGGTGCCGGGCCGCCTAAAAATAAAGTGGTGCATTTCTCTCGGATTTGCGTTAACTTTCCACAGAAAATCACTTTTATTCATTTTTTGGTGTAACTATATTTTATTCTGAAGGCATATTTAAATGTAACTAAATTAAAATTGTTAAATCAAAACAATCTAAAATATAAACAATCAACGTGTCCCACCCTCACCGAGGCACGGTAAAATTATCAAACGTTGATCAGTCTGCAGCGATAAAAGGTTGCGGAACACTGCCCTAATAGATTAAATTTAGAAAAATCGGTGGCACAACAATCTTTAACATATCACGGTACATGTATCCTGTTGTAGTTATTACTTTTTTAGAGATCTCTCCTCAGATGTAGCTAAAATTCTCACATTCTATTTGAGCTGTAACTTTGGAATTTCTTTTCAAATGCTTAAAATTGAATTAAAATGCCTGTTTTCAAATTATTGTAAATTAAATTTTTGACTTGTCTTTACTCTTTTTTTTCGCTGCAGTTATTTTAAACAAAATTTGAAAATTTATTAAAAAAATATATTAACATTTCAATTTGCATAATTAAATAATAGTAATAAGTAAATATAATAAAAACAATTATGTATGGTTAAGAACAATGTTCCTCTTATCTCTGGCAAAGTTACATACATTCAAATATCTAGAAGGCAAAGAAAAACTTCCAGAATTCTACGTCATAATTTCAAAACCCAAAATGTTTGAATGAGTGAGTGAATATTAATGTTGCATTGTTCAGCTACACGAGGGCTTTTGGCGACGGACCCATAATTTTGATCCACAGTCAAGTGACGAGGACGACATCCACAAAATGTCTGAATGATGAATGTTATGATCAACTTATTCATGTACTATGATCAACTTATTATGATTGACTTATTAATTTATAAGTTTACACAACTTAATAATTAAATTCAAAAGCAAAAGTACAAGAAATTTAATATTTTAGTTGAAGTTTGTTTTTACATTTACTGCACAAATAATTTATTGCAAAATAATGGAAGGTTATTCAATATATTTGCCTTTTAATAACGAGATATTTCTTATGAATTAAAAAAAAACTAGGTGATATGTTCTTTAATGCTTTAAATTAACAATATATATAGGTAATGAAAATAACTTTTAAAATCTAGTATATAAGTGTCAAATCACAAATCTTGTAATAACTTGAGGAAAATTTTAGGTTGCTCAAATACTTAAATCTCATTTGTAATTCCTTAAATTAATATAAAAATTAAGAGTCAAAAAACTGCACAGCAGAATGAATATTAATAAATCTAAAGAATACTTCCTAAATATCCAAATACTTTTGTATTACATATTGAGTGCACAGAGAAAAAATTTTTATCACAGGCAATACATATCAGTTATATATAATTTGATTCTTCAATTAAATTATTATAGCCACTCTAGGAAATATAACCAATTATAAAATAGTTATGTTTAAAACATATGCAGAGATATAAATTTTATTTTAAAAAAACATTTAAAACATAGAAATTTTACATTCATATTGATTTTTCAACTTGAAAATACATATCCTTAAAAAAAGAGGAAAAAAGTATACTCAATTCTGTGTGTTACAAGATTTTTAAAACATACAGATCTCGAATATATTTCATTAAACAAAAATAGGACGCAAAAAATAAAACAAAATAACATTAACCTTTAAAACTCTTACCATGTAGAACTTTTATTCTTTATATTAACATTTATAGTGGAATAAGTGTTTTTAAAGTTTCAAATTTAGAAGAAAAATGAAAACAGCTTTTACTTATGATACCAATTCAGTGATTAATGATTTTTTTTTCTCAGTTGCATATAAAATAAATAACAGTCAAAATTTTAATAAAAATATACATTAATAAATAGTTAACTATAGAACTGAAATTGTTTATAATTCAAAATAAAATTCAGAAAATTCAACACAAATATTTTAATTTTTTTCTTTTCAATTTTAAATGCATGAATAGTACTGTGACAAATAAAACACATGAATTTCACAATAGGTTTGACTCTTTTTTGGAAAAAAGTTTTTTTTTTACAATACAAATAGCAAATCTGGTCCTATTATAAAATACAACAAACAATTTATTCAATCAGAAAATATTTTTCACTTAGGCAGTAATTATGTTTTCTATGACTTCCTTTCTTCAGAACCTTTATTTACATCATTTAATCGAACCCATTGATGATCATTTACTGCTTTCCATAAAGTAACCTAAAAAAAAGAATTAAATTTTTTTAAACATTTTCATATTTTTTTAATGAAATTTAAATCATAATAGTCAAGTAAACAAGCTAGACTTTTTGTTAATATGAAAAAAAAAAAAAAAAAAAACAATATAATATGCTTCATATTCAGCTGATGAAATTAGTGGAGAACGTTTATATAAATATTATTGTAATAACATAACCCTCACCCTTGCTACAAAAATGAAATAAAGTAAGAAATTAACTCCATATTCACACTGTTAGAAATTAACTCTATATTCACACAGAAATGATTGTCTTTTATGTTCTAAAAATTACACACTACATGTTAAAAAAGCAGTAAAATATTTTACGAAATACACTTTTATGTTCTTGTATCAATATAATTCCAAATATGAACATTAAGATATAAAAGATTTTTTTATATATTACATATAACAAATACAAAATTTAAGAAAAGTGGAATATTTCATACATGTATGTGATATATTACGCAAAAAAAAAATGACAATCTGCAATATTACATAGTATGGATAAGATATGCATGAACGAAAAAAATAAATGTCAGAATTCAAGATAAAAAAATTAACCCTCGTCTTTTTGTATTTTATTCTAGAAGTTAATTTTGAAAATGAAAAGATATTGTAACAATTTTAAAAAATAAATAATTGTTCTGCACTACAGAGTATTATATTAAAGGGTTTTCCCTTATAAGTTACTTTATATATATATTTTAGAGAACTTTTTCTTCACTAGGTTTTAATTCTGTCTTTATTCTGAATAGCAAGCAAGAAAAATCAAAATAATACATATAAACTTGGAACTGAATTAAATTTTTAGCTTATTTAGTACATTGAAAAAGCAAAAACACAATATGAATTACTTCAGAAGAATTAAGGAGTTATGTAAGAAAATATTTTAGTAACCCTTTTCTGATAGGTGTGTCATATATGCACCAGTCTCAAACTCCCATATAGAACGGTAGACCGTTTAATGTAACTTTCTGTGGGGACGATCAATCATGTAGATCAAGTACAAAATGCAATTCACTAGTACATCACCCGGCTGTCAGTGACATTTAGAGTGGATACATATGTGACACAACTGTCTCTAAAATGTTTTCTGTTGATCAGTACATCATCACAAAGAGGTTAAGAGTCACTAAATGACAATCTAAAATAAACTACTCAAATAATAATCTACAAAGCAAGTTAATTCAATCACAAAAACAGTACAAAAAAATTAAGAGACAAAATTCAATGTTAAATATATTGGTAAATCAAGAATAATTTAGTTTACCTTATTGTCTCCTCCTGAAACAGCTAAGACATTACCAGTCACAGACCAGCTAACATGCCATACTACGTCATCAAACGTATGTAATACTTTGGGGGTCCAGGGAGTCTCTTTGGTTTTAGTCCAGATGATAACTCTTTTATCCTAAAAGTATAAATTTGATATTAATTTTTAACATGAAATTCTCCATAGTTTAATGAAAGAGTCACTTGAATTTATAAGTATCTCATTTAAACTGGCACAAAAATTACAAATAAAACAAGTTAGCAAATATAAGACTTTAATAACTACATAAAAAACAATCTTTAAAGAAAATAGCTGCACATATGTATGTGAAACTATAATGTTTCAAATGTTTTATCATGACAATACCTGAGAACAGCTGGCAATAACACTTTGGCCAAAGTGCGCAGAAGGTGCCCAGGCTACATCTCTTACCCAATTGGAATGGGCTTCTAGTTTTTCTTCCTCATGCCAAGTATCATCCTTATCTCTAATGACAAAAACACATTTGTGTTAAATATAATAAACATTATTTTTTGAATCAAATATACTAAAAAATTTAACAGGAAAAATTTTACCAATCTTACTTTAACTGTAAAATAAATATACCTAATTTAGTTCAGAAGATTTGAGCTTATAAATTTCTAAGAATTAAACTACATTTTAAGGCAAAATATATATAATATTAAAGGAAACTTAGATCTATCTCACTTAAGATAAATATTGTCACATTTCCAACTAAAACTTGAAAAGTTTTATTCAATATACATTCTCAGATTATCGTAAAATATTGTTACTTTAAAGAAATGTCATTATTTATGAAATTAATAATAATACCCATTGAACATAGCCTTGAGTATTTAATTCAAAGCTGGGTAAATAAATATTTCCATACTGAGAAACAAGATTTTTGAAGGCATTTCACAAAAATGTTTGCAAACTTAAGTGGTAATAACAATAAATATAAGGGAAATACATAATACACACGAGATTACATATATATATATATTTAAAAGAGAAAAATATGAAACTAAGCAATGTTTTATTTCAACTCAGAATAAGCAAAATATCTTAACATCTAAATAATATTCCTCAATCTAAGATTAATTCAAAATTCTAGGTAGATAGATTTATAATAAACTACTTTTGTCAATGCAAACAATATAAAATTTAGTATGCAATTACAAACTCTTTCAAGATTAATCTTTAATATGAAAATTTATTATAATGTGATTCTTAAAATTTTCTACTCTTTTCAAGTAGTTTCAGTCATGACGAATTTAACATAATTTTACAAATATATTTTATCCTGTACATACTTAAATTTTAAGGTAAATTATTTGGAATGCAGATCCTCTACACAAAAAATATGAATTATTATAGAAAATAGAAATTCAAATACAAATTTATATATAACATCAAAATATAATTCAAAAGAACTGGGTTCACAGTCAATTTCTTTTGACCTGAATTCTTTTGAAAGAAAGTACAAATAAAGATACTTACGAATACTTCCAAATTTTGACAAGATTATCGCAGCCACCAGTTACAAAACGTTTTGTAGAATTAGCAGTAGAGAGACTTGCATTTGATCCAGAAAATTCCACTCCTGGAGCATATACTAACTGAGCATTAACTGGTGCCCAGCTCACAGCATTGCAACCAATCTGAGATTTTAAAATTAAAATTAGACATTAAATACTAATAGATACATAACTATTAAAAAATAAAGATGCTATATACTCACAGTATGTGCATTATGAATTTTTTTATTTTCCCAACGGCCACTTCCGTTACTTAATAAAATTGATACAGATCCATCAGAACTTCCACAAGCAAGTATAAGACCAAATTCATATGGAGCCCAACATAATGAATTGACTACATAAAATATTCAAAAATATTTTTTAAACTCACGATAAAAATAAAATACAATATTTCTTGGTAAAATACAACTTTTATGAATATTAGAAAAATTTTATAATTTTAGAAAATAAAATAAATTGCCACTGTAAGTTGCTCTAGTTAAGGGGAACTTTATAAGATAAGATTTAATTAGCAAAATTAAAACAAAAAAAAATGGACTAAAAATTTACATTTCTGCATGTTTTATAACAACTAAAGTATTATGGCATATAATAGACTTACACAATGTACTGAACTTGTAAATTTTTCATAATAAAATGAGTGTACAAAAGAAAAAGTATGCTTTCATTCTTTAATTTTACCAACCAGTAAAAAGATATATACAGGGTGTCCAGGCTTAAAGTAACCAAAAGTTATGGCTTGTTATTACAGAACTACCCATCAGAATGTAATAAACTGTTCATCCGTGGATTGGAAACCCCTCCGAGATTTTTTGAGTCTTGTCAAATCAACTGAACGTGTGTACATTGTTCAGCAATAGCAGACAATAAACTTGTTACACTGATTTCATTGGAAAATATTTGATGCCACAGCAAAAAGTGCAATGCGTACTTAGTTAATGGAATTGAAATCAGTCACATATGTACAGAGGCGCATTCGAAAAGAATGGAAGGTTGTTACTGGCTTGCCTACTTGACTAACCATGATTCCTACAAAATTAATCACACACACGATAACAGTGTCTTCTATCACAAAAACTTAGATACTTGCCAGATTTGAGATACCAAAGTTCCCGTCTCCTTCTAAGTTATTTCCCATTGGTGGATAAATTTTGATGACAGAGGATCAACATTCCATTTTGTTCAAACATGTCACTGTACATGCGTGACTGATTTAAATTTCGTTAACCACACTGTTTTGCTTGGCATTCACATCTTTACTAATGAAGTCAGTGCAACAAGTTTAATGTCAGTGATTACCGAATAATGCACGCATGTGTGGCCGATCGGACTAAACCCAAAAAATCTCTCAAGGGTTTCCAATCCACGGATGAACAGTTTATTAAATTCTGATGGGTAGTTCCGTAATAATAAGCCATAAATTTTGGGTACTTTAAGTCTGGACACCCTGTACTTTAATTGTACTACATGTACATAACTTACTTTTAAGAACTATATCTAAATTTGAATAGTAAAATAGTTGTGAAACAAAATTTCACTTATTATCAAATGAAACAAGGAATTTAAAAAAACAACAATAAAGATTAGATAATGGTTTGGATAAAATAAATAACATAATTCTTAAAATAAATAACTGCAATAAAATAATATCACTTAACAGTTCAGTTTTTAGACTCATGCAATTAATATTACTAATGAGCCATTCACAGATGATATTTCCTCAAAAGCAATTTATAAACAAAATTTATTGATGTTTTTGTTTGCAAATAAAAATGCAAAAGGATATTAACTTAACTCAGTGGTGCAAAAGCCTACTGTACCCAACTCAGTATACGAGACCTTGGGGCCCTGAACAGATGTTCTGGTCAGGTGGACAGCCTGATGTGAAACCCCCAGTGTTAAGTTCCCAAGCAAACTTGGTTCTCATTTTATCGACCCCCTGAACGGATGAGTCAACCTTTCCCAGTTCGGGGTTTGAACCTCAGACCTGTGGTGTGGAAGCACTTTGCACGAACCATTCAGCCACTGAGCTTCAATATGTATATTACTTTTTAAAAAAAATTTCAGTTAATAAATTGAAACTATGTTCAAGAATATAACACAAAGTGAAGTAGCAAACTTTTTACATAAGTTGTATGTATTAATTATGTACTTTTCAGAAGCCGATATTAAAGACATAAGTAGTTTTTCAAAGAAAATAAAGCTAAAATGTGGTCCATCATATGGTTTCATATTATTAGTCAAGAAAATCAACAGATTGTACACCTGAACTCCTTTTCTCTTGTTTTACATTCCTTTTTATTATTTTTTCCCTAGAATACTAAAATTTGTTGCATCAACATCAAATTTTATATTTTTAAAAAAGCTGGGAATATCTCTTATTTTCAATTTTTGGAAATTAAGCATCAATATGCTTATTTTTTTTAAATTGCAGACTGGTTCTTTATTTGCAAGGGGCAGAATTGTATTTGAAATTCATGAATTCATTGTAGACGCTTCTAATTTCATTGATTACTGAAAGAATACAAAGAAATCAATCAATGAAATACTTTATACTGTTAAATTTAACAGAATTAATTTTTGTTTTAGAATTGATACCTCAGAATTTTTTAAAAACTTTTCCATTGATTCAGAACTTTGTTACAACTGAATGAAATAGTATAAAAACATTGTTCCACAAATAATACTTTTATTTAAATACTGTGTACTAGTTGTTTAATTTTGTATCCAAGAAATTTTTTTCCAATTTTCTTTATCATCATAATTTGTAATAATTAGTTTTGTTGTCTTGAAAAATCTGCAGAAGAGATCCTTCAATGTATCTATGTATGTACAAGAGGCTTTGACATTATATAAGAGTACTTATACCATCAAATGTTCTCAAAACATTTTAAAAGTTTTCTTCAGGGAAATGAAATATTTCTTCTTCTCTTGTTAAATTATTATCACATTTTGCCCAACGCTTTTTCCCCCCATTAACTTTTGTCATGATCACTTTTTTTTACTTGAAAATTACAAGTTTACATTTTTTCTACATTAAATTAAATATTTCCTAATTCATTGATAGATTTCTTAAAGGTATCAGAAATGAAGAAAGACCAGAAGAAATTTAAAATGTTTGTTATTTCAAACATCTAAAAAGTTAACAGTGTATCCTAAAGTTCGGAGAATCTCAAAAGGTTATGACATGCAATAAACATTTAAGTAAACAAATCTTTAAAATTTAAGAATTCTTTATAGGGCAAATATTGAAACTTTTAGTGCCCGCGATTCCTTTCGACACATTTTTAAAATGTAAAAAAACTCACATTTACAAGCATCTTGTCAACTTTTATTGGTAATGAAGCAGCATTTTTTTAATGTACAAGCAAAACATATGTTTTTCTTTAAATATGAAAAATCTCCCCCATCTTTTGCATTACAGTAGCATTGCCCGCCATAATTGCTATTAAACATTCTGGATATAATGTATAGTCCAAATAATTACTGCCATCACATACTGTCAAAATGACCTTGTTTCATGCACTTAATCATATTCCCTTTTTTACCAGAAGCTGATTCCCCAATCACAGGAATACTATGCATATGCATATCAGCACTGTTTAGCAATGTAAAACTGGAACTATCTTCCTCAAAACAGGACCGCTACAATTTGCTGCAGCTAAAGGTATATTATGTTCTACATGTACTTCATCCCAGATTAGATATGATTGGATATTGCCCCCCAAAAGCTATCAGAATTTGAACTATCGTAATTCAGCTTCATATTTTACAATGTACTTTAGAATTTTCACGTGACAGGTAAGATAGTCACTTTGGTCAATGGAGTATGACACATCAAAATGCATATAATCACTCTTTTGGCATAGCTTTATAAAATCGAATTCCTTTATAAAACATTTACATGTTTGAAAGCAAATTATGCATTTGTTAGACATCATGAGCAACAGAACAAATAACACTTAGTCAAAAACTTGAAAAGGAAGGCAAACATAAGCACAACACAAAACAAATTGATTTCTAGATTGCTGCAAATATAGCACAAAGAAAAGAAATGGAAGAAAAAGATAAAAATATATTACACTCAACATATCCATACCTACATAGATTAGCTAGAAACCAATAAATAATGAAGTACCAAATTGTTGAAAGGATAGAAGGGGGGAAACAGCGCGATTCTTTTAAAACTTATCGGCAGCAAGTTCCACAATTTTCATCAACTTATTCTTCCCATAACTATGAAAAAATAAATACTGGAATATTGGAAGAAGACAGAAAGTTAGTGGAAATGCATAAAAAATTAACTTATGTGTAAGCCCAAAATCAAAAGTTTAAAAGCATAAAAGTGATGTGAACCATGTTTTCAAAAAAACTTTAAAATATTAATGAACTTATTTTTTACGACTATTTATGAAACTAAACTTTCAAGAAAATATAAAATATTTGTATTTTCAATAGTTTAAAAATTTCTTGATTGCTTTTTTAAAATTCCAAAGCACAAGAAGCTCGAAAAATTTTATGCATTTAAAGAGCATTAAAATTTACATTTATTTGAATATTTTTAATTACATAAATTGATTAATACACTTAAAAATTCATAACTTACCAGAAGAATCATGTTTGTTGTATTCATATATGTTTTCCCAATTACCATCTGTTTCTTTCCAAATAATTACTTTCCTATCATAGGAACATGAAGCTAGGATAACTCCAAACATTGGATGAGCCCATGCAACTTGCCAAACAGGTGCTTCATGGCTACATGTGATTTAAATAATTCAATAGTATTATCTTCAATATGACAAATTATGTATGGTTATTTATACATTAATTCTCAAAATTTAGAAAAAAAGAATTATAAACTGAATATGAAATTTGTTACAAGGGAATTTATACAAATATCAGTTTTATTTATTTTATTAAAATTTACATAATTCTAATTAGAAAATATCTACCATAAGCAATTACAATCAATTTTAAAAAAACAAATTTATACTTTTTTTTAGAAAAATTCAGTCTTTTAAGCATTTTTAAATATATGTGCAAAATTGTGAAACCTCTGTATTATAATAAAAAACAACAACCAAAACCTTGGTATGGATTTTATTAGGAGCTAAAATTATAAATTTAGATCAGATTTACAAAAATGTTTAAAAATGCAATCGTAAAATATATTTAAATATTGCAATACACATTAATTAACTACCAGACATAAATTTTAAAAAATTTTAAAATCCAGTTGTTTAAATTTTTGTTGTAATTAAGCCATTATCTAACATGCATTTTAAAAACTTTACTATGTAAATGCACATCTATTACACAGTTTTTGAAATGCATGTTAAAAAGCTTTGACAAATTGTACACATTTATTATAAATACTTCCCCCAAAATGTTTTATAATAAATATAAAAAAAATTCACACAACTCCATTGAAACAAAATAAGTTTATCCTTAAGCTTCGTTTTAAGTCTAAAATAGTAATTTAAGAAACAAGGTGGAAGGATCACAAAGGTTTTTAAATAGTGTAAGCATTTTTCTTTTCTAAGATGTGAGAATTATTCCAATGATTTATTAATACACAATTAATATAATAGAAAGATATTATTTGATTTTATTAAAATGCAAAATTTATTGCTGTGCAACTGAAGAATGTAACTTAAGATACAATTAACTTTGGACATACACAATATACATGAAAAAAATTTTAACATACATAATTTTAAAATGTGATACTCAATGAATATTATCACTTCATGTACAATATCTATACTGATTGTGCCAGTTATAACTGTGTAACATTACTAGTTACAGAATTGACCTAACTATTACAAAAACAGATGAATAAAAAAAAAATTAAGATACTCAGAAATTAAATGCTGAGAACTAAAAGCTATTAACTTATAGTAAGTAGCCTTGCTATTGAAATGAATAATTTTTTAACATCAAAGTAAGAAAAAAATTGATTTTGTCAAACAGTTTTTTCCTATTCATTAGGATTTTTATTTCCCACATTTATTAATTAAAATGTATTCAAATGCACATTTTCTAGCTAATTAGATTTTTATGTTTGTTTTTCCCAAACCTTACAGCGTAATCAACACAGAACTGTGAATGTCATTTAATTCTTATTAACAAGTTGTTTTTAAAGTTTGAAAATATGTTACAATCATTATAAAAATTAATTTTTAACATTAGTAAATGTTAAAATTTCAAGAAAATGGCAACTATAATATTTTATACATTATTTGATCATTGGATTATTATATTATATACACATTATAATATAATCTATGTCTGTATACATGAAAAATAATAAAAACAATAATAATAATTCATTCTGTTTTAAATTTTCACTCCAATAAATGTTTTTTTTTTGTTTCCAAATCTGATATAAAGGTACATATTTTTATGTGCTGCCCACGAGATTATAATGTTTTTCCGAAGTGGCCAGCAAGGTCATTTGGGTTGGATACCCCTGATCAATGAATTACATGAACATTTTAGTAATTTATTTTTAAAAAATTAATAAATTAAAAAAAATTTAATTAAATTAAAAATTTTTAGGCAGTAATATTGTAAATTATTTTTAATGGGAATCTTATCCTTTTACTTAGAAAAAAATAATGCAACAGCAAAAGTTTAAAATCAACAAATTGGCATCAAATTTCATACAACATATAATGTAAAATATAGTTAATGTAGCATCACAACTAGTGCATAACTTCTGAGCTTTTCTTACCCTTTTAAAGTTGCAACCATCTTTTGGGCTCCATTTCGAACATCAAAAATTTTCACAGTTTTATCAGATGAACAAGTGGCCAAACGGATTCCATAATAATCCATTTGCGCATCATGCTAAAAAAAATTTTTTTTTAATTGAGTAATAAGATATTACATAATTCTATAAAGAGTAAAGTTAAGTATAAAGACTTAATAGGTAAAAAATGTTAAGTTTTGATAACATTTGAGGAACTCTGTGTTCAAAATTTTTGATATCATACTGCATGAGAAGTAGAAATTGTCTTTCTAAGAAAATACAAAAAATTCTGGCAATATTTATACCAAGTCTTTCTACAAAAATAAATCCAATTTTTTTATTTCTAATATACTTTCATAACATTTATTTCAATGATCAATACACAAAATATTTTTTTTTTTTAAAATACAAAAATGACAGTTTAAATTTTTTTTAAACTATTAATCTGTTTAACCAACATTAATTCTTTGAAAAATGAAAAGAGGTAAGAAATACAATCCCAAATTTAATAACCAATCATTCTAATGAATACATATATTAAAACTTTTTACATGATTCACAGATCTTTTGTTTTACATTCAATTTCTTACTCAGAACAATATTTTGTAACAAAAAACACTAGGTTTAAGTAAAGATTAGGGTACTTCTTGGATTTGTTAGCGGTTTCTGGATTTCATGTGATAATTTCATAGTAGTAAACTTTAAATTGGCAACCTTAATACATTGAAATGCAAATTTTTTCCAAAAAGGTCATGTTTTTTGTTCTTGACTGCTATATATGATTCTATTATTTAAAATTAGCCAATGTTTTTATAAAAGATGATTAAAAAACATTTCATTATTTTTGCATAAGACTTTATTAAGATTTCAGCTTCAATATAATTTGCATTCTTAGTTTAAGATTTCTGTAATTGAATTTAACATGCATACTACATGATGATCTTTTACTTTGCATTTAATTTCTTATTCAGATCAATATTTTACAACAAAAATATTTTTAATGTTTGTATAACCATAAAATGTACCATAACATTTTGAAAATCATGATTTTTCAAAATTAAAACCCAACTTTAAAAAGTTTATGCTTGTATCCCATTTTGGTTCTCACTTTATTTTTAACAATTTTTGTCACTAAGCAAGGAAATAAATTTGTCATGCTAGGTACCCATTTTTTTTAACTAAAAAACATGAAACCATTTAGTAGCTACAATAAGTAATTACCATTAGTTCTGTCATCTTTGGCAACTCTACCAACAATCTAACAGCTGTAATTAAGCCATTTAACATCTTTTTCATGCTTTATTGCACATTTGTTGCTACAAGCGAATACCAGTAGGTTATATAGAGCAGTGATACGCAACCCCCAGTCCATAGATCAAATCGTGCCGGGTCGTCTAATGAACATTAAACTATAGCAATTTTATTTAAAGTGGTGCATTTCTCTTGGATTAGCACAACTTTCCGCGGAAATCAGTTTATATTCCACGTTAAATCACTTTTATTCATTTTTGGTGTATAACTATATTTTATTCTGAAAGCATATTTAAATGTAATGAATTTAAAATTGTTAAAACAAAACAATCTAAAATATAAATGATCAACATTTCCCACCCTCAGCGGACCACGTTAAAATTATCAAACGTTGACCGGTCCGCAGCGATAAAAAGGTTGCGGAGCACTGGTCTAGAGAGCCAAATGCAAGGATTAATAGTTTAATATTTTTTTTATAGTATTTTAAAAGCAAGGGAACAAAGGGAAATTTCATACTGTCTGAATGAAGGTTTGACTAATGTAAAATACAAATGTCAGATATGTAGAAACAGCATGTGTCTGTTTATAAGAAAACATCTAACTAATGGTTTTGATTGGAAGTTTCATTTAAATGGAAGAAAGAATTCATATCATACATGTAAGAACATAAGAGGTATATGGATTAGAGTATTCGAGTTAGTGTGAAATTTTGCTTGGTGCAATATTGGTTTGGAGGGGCAATGAATGAGTTAGTTATGAATGAACTGTGTACATCAACAAGAATACTGTGGTTAACTGGTTTGAATTTTGATGCAAAGTTTCTATGGTGAATGAAAGTGTTCAAATTGGAGGAAAAGAAAATTGTAGAGGTCAATAAATTAGTTGAGAAGATGAAGTAAAGAAGAATAATGCCTGTTAATGGCAACTGAGTGTTTGGAAGCATCAAAAAAGGATCAAAGAGGTTGAAAGACAGTCGAAAAAAAGAGCTTTTGAATATTATCAAGGAGTGGGTGTTGCCAGGATCCATAATTTCAAACAACTGGAAAACCTATGATTGCCTCTCTTCTGAGGGATATGATCATTTACAGGTCAATTACAGTCTGTCTTTTAAGGACCTGAAACTGCTGCTCGCATAAACAGCATCAAAGGGTCATTGACATGAATCGCTTTAGAAAATCACACTTGAAAAGGAAATTCCCCAATTGTCTTGAATATGTATAGTAGTGACAGAGGAATTGCTTTACGGATGATGTACTTTCAAGAAGCTCTTCTGTGGAATCATTACATCGCACCCATAATTGCCCATCCAAGTTAGGGGCGAAAACCCCTATCAGCAATCAGGCGCATAATGCATTGTAGCAAAAAAATTTTACATGGTTTTGCTCATAAAATTTTCCATTTTGGTCCTTTGCCATTTTTAAAAATGCTCAGCAAGGTGTGAACAAAACTAGGATTTTAACCAAATTTATATTAAATATATGAAACAATGATATATCATTTGAAATAAATTTAACACGAACAAGATTTATTTGCATTTCGAGTAAGATAAAGGATCAACCTTTAACAAAAATATCAATCTTTACTAATAAAAATCAAATTATCAGTATAAAAAAAAGAGATACCGACTGATCAATGTAAACATTACTTTTTCCAAAACATGAAAACAAATATGATTTATAGTAAAAAGATTAAAAATTGGCAACATTAATATGGTACTTACAATCATGTCGGAGTGACCGGTATCCACATCTTGAATTACATTACCTACATTCAGAAGAAATTATAAACTATACATTACAAATAAATTCAAAATAAAATTATCCAAATTAAATATTTCTTTAATCAAAAATTTTCAATTACTACTATATAATGATTTTATAAATGTAATCACTCAAAACAGTGACGGCATATCGAAAGTGAATTTAAGGAAGTTTTAAAAAATGTAATATTTTGCACCACATTTAAAAACAAATAGTTTTACCTGATGTCATGCTTTACAATTTTTTTTAATGGAAGTAAAAACTAAAAGTTTTATCAGAATTAAAACTGTAAAATCTTAAGGAAAGATATTTAATCCAGACTTTTATTTATGATACGTGTTGTTGACATCAACTTAAGACACGCGGCGCGGTTACTGTCAGTATCGCCAACCGCATTAACTTATTCTTACGAAATAAAATATACTGCAAAGGCTTCACTATAAGCATTATAATTTATTTTTCCTTCGCAAAAAAATTAAAAAATATTATAAAGACTACCATAAACATAAATAAAGAAAATGAAATATTACATGCGATGTCATCATCATCCTTAGTTTCTCTGGAATACATGATTGAGAAAAATATTCTAACTAATCAAAGAATCATCGTATGAAAGAGAAAGTAAAATCTAATGCGCATGCCTGAAGTTATGGATCCAAAATTCCAATTCATAATGCTTACGTTATCTTTTATTTCAAACTTAAAAGGTTGCCGTGGTATCCTTGTGGTTATGATTATGGTCTCGTGGCTGGCGTGAGTGAGCATTAACGTCGAACTATTCAGCTACTCGAGGCATGGGCGTCTTAAGACTCTTTGAAGCCCTGAGCCCGAAGTAATCTAATGACTTTTTGAGGCTCTGGGACACTATGCAAAAGTAGACTCTACCTTGTACCTTTAAAAGTAGACAGTATATAGCATGCACTGTCAAATACTCGTTCAAATAATAATTTGAAACAAATAACTCAGAATCTCAAAAATCTAGGATCAAACCGATGTGGCCGTTGGCCTCATTTCGACTAAATTAATTGAATGATTATTTATGTTATTATATCTGGGCCTAAACAAGGACAATGGTTATCACATAATAATGCCGTCTTAAAGCTTTTCCCAGTTGATATGCAGTTTGAAATTCCCTGTCTTTCGGAGCATATATAATATTGGATATTTGGATATATAATACATAATATCGGAGCATATATAATATCGGAGGTATAATATTGGACCATAAAAATAATCCAAATCACGATCTTAAAACAGAGTCGATAAAAACAAGGTCCCTATCGAGAGCAAGGCCCTGGGCCTGGGCTCAGTTGGCCCATGCCTTAAGATGTCCCTGACTCGAAGGCTTTTGGCGGTGGACCTCGTAATTTTGAGCCATGGTCAAGTGAAGAGGACGACACTTGAGCAGCCACTCCCGCTACTGACTCCCCCACCACACCAATGGGAGGACGTTTAATGTGAGGAGATTTAACGTACATCGGCCCCCACTGTACGGTGGGTCTTCAGCGGTACTAGGCTAGAACTTGTGACACGCCAGCCACGAGTCCGTCACCTTGACTACTAGGTTACCGCGGCCATCTCATGGCCGGCATGTCACAAATTCGAACCTCATGTAGATAGGCGGTGCACTTTAAATATGTCGAGACTCAAAGTCTTCCCGTTGGCGTGGTGCGAAATTTTGGAGAGGGGTATCAGCTCAGATGTAGTCCTCATCACTCGAACATTGTTCAAAATTACGAGGTCCGTTGCGAATAGCCCTCGAGTTAATTTATAGTGTGACGTTAATACGCCCTCTCACTCCCCCACTCGAACTTTTAAGGTAACTTAATCTATTGAATAATGGTAATGATTATGACATGAGCATCCGAGCTGACACAAACCACGTCTAATTCAAACCTCGTTGGCAAAAGAATGCTTAAACTTGACCCTTCCCTCCCATAAAATGTACAAAAAATGCGTAGAATTAGAAGCAGTGTGTGTTCAGTTGATTGAATGCATTTAAACCAAAATGAGCTTTGAAACTTCATCATACGAAAATCCGCAGCCTCAGAATATAATAAATCAATTAGCAAACAAATTATGAAATTTTAACCGACTTGGAGAAGTTTTCAAATCACGGTTAGTTATAACATTCTAAATCGATACATTTGTTACCCTTGAAATTAATAATTATGACAAATTAATGTTAAACTATACTTTTGGGATTAATTGTAAAATAATTTTGAAACTTTTAACGAAATGGTAGTGTAAGTATTTTTTAAAATTATATTTACGTATAAAAGGATGATCTCTCCCCCCTCTAGCTCACAAGTTTATTCGAAATATCCGTGTGTGATTATCTTTTTTTAATACTCATCTCTAATTTTAAAGACTACCAAGATGATGGAAACACAACTGAATCCTTTACTTGTTCTGGAAATAAAACCGGATCCATGGACGAGAATAATCATTGAACCATGATTTACTTGGATTCGATTACGCGGTCGTTTCCCAAAGTGAGCCTCTCGTCTCGATTTTAAATAAGAAATTCTTTGCTTTGATTTAAGGATATCATGTTCTTTGTGAATATGATTTGATTCAGGTAGCCTGGAACAAAGCTTAGGAATCAAGAGTCTATGACACATTGAATCGGTGAAAAAGGATATATGCCTTTTGCGCAGTGGCATAACGTACATCCCTGCAACACCCCGCATTGTGGGGAGAGCAGGACTCTAAGGGGCCCAAAGCCTGGCTGATGCCAAGCACGGCTTGGGGCCCAAAACCTGACATTGGAGGGGCACACTAGTATTCTCCGTTACGCAACTACTTTAGGGTTGGGTCATACGAAAAGTTATGCAGGATCATCCTGGATCAAATAAACGTATATTTGATGGTTAATACCTGAAACTGAAATATTCGCGCAAAATATGAAAGAGAAAGTTTTGTGCTTTGACCATAGTAGGCTTGCTTTTTGTGGTGAAAAATTACACAAAGCGAGAAACACAATTTTACATACGCTTCCAAAGAGTCACAGAATTTATACACATTTTTTTTGTAGTTGTTATTATTTTGTTTGAAAAAGAATGGGACACTCTCGTGTAGAAACTCATTCTTCAATGAAACCTGCACCTACGAACAAGGAAATAGCGAGCGAGGAATTTAACACTTTAATTCATATTTCAAAATTAATTTAAAGAATTTCATGGTTTATTTTCATGGTAAAAATAGACAATGAACTCAAAAACAACAGAATTTCGAATGTTAATATTCTTTTATAAAAAGGAGGTACTAAAATAATTTTTTTTATTAGAAGTAATCTGCGTAACATTTCTGAAAACTGGAATCCTTATGGGAGAAGGGGATGTAACCTCCCCTCCCCATTCAATTTGTCACTATGGCCACTAACATATGTATATATATATATATATATATATATATATATATATATATATATATATATATATATATATATATATATATATATATATATATACCGTATTTATTCGAATCTAAGTCACCATTGATTCTAAGCCGCAACCCCATTTCTCAACTCGTTTTTGAGAAATAATAAGTCAATAATTTATTTATTTGTGCCCAGTAAAAACTTTCAAATATATACATGAACCCCTATATTTACTCTAACCGTCAGTATCATAAGTTTCGAAAATGAATCGTCACTCATCTTGGCACAGCTGACTTCGAAACTGGTGCTGACGTTGCCATTTTCCCACATGGTGTCGTCTTCCGTACCATCCAATGCATTGGTAATGCAACACTTTTTTTAGAAGAATGTAAAAGAATTATTAAAGACCCACATTGAACATTTATACTAGCAAATATTTTACCATTTCGTGTATGCCATCGACGTGTGTTTGTTTCATCATCCATGTCAAGCTTTCAGCAGCTACTAATTTGCTACCGTTTTTTTTTTTCTGCATATAAAATTGCCTCCCCTTTTTGCTCAAAATTTTTTTTCTAGGTACAAGCAGACAACGATGTTTAGGATAGACTAAATAAATGGAGATAAACATAGGAATGTGTGTGGGATAAGTCATCGATGCAGGTTGCCAGAATGATCGGTTACGTTTTTCTTTTGAAAGGAGTGGAAACTAATTTCCACCTTCCAACAAATGTGTTTTGCCTTTGATTCTAAGCCACACCCGATTTTCAGTAGCTTTAGCATTGAAAAAAAATGCGGTTCTGATTCGAGGAAAAAGATATTATATATACATATATATATATATATATATATATATATATATATATATATATATATATATATATATATATATATACATATACGCATAACCAAACAGACGTTTTTATTTCTTATTTAGATATTACGTTTTGTTACCATTTATTGCTCTATTACATATACCGGAGAAAAAAATTATGTACATAGTTTCTCTCTTTGGTGTTTAAATAATACCAGCAATGATTTTTTTTTTGTAAATAATTATTTATTTAATCATAATAGCTAATGAAGAAATAAAAATGCATGTCTGTCCTTAAAAAAAACAAAAAGTTCTTGTTTTTAAATTGAGCAATTGAAAAATTTTAAATAATTATCATTAATTAAATTCAAAACTAGGGGGGGAGCAATCTCAATTGTTTAAATTATGGAGCTGTTGATATTCATTGTTCAAATTTCAAAACTGTAATGTACATGTATTATGTAGTTCTAATTGTCAACTAATCTCCTTTAAAAATTTCTGGCTTTCGTACTTTCTGCATTTGTTCTTTTTTGATGCTCTCTCGCTCTTCTTCTGTTAAATTGAACTTTTTAGGACTCATTTTTACCTAAACCTTTTTTATGCATAAAGAGATAACTAAACTTTATGCTTGTAGTTCTTGTGGATCACAATAATGTTTTCTTTAATGTGATTCTGGAGGGAAAAAAACATACCAAGTAGTGGTACATTCGTGTAATCGTTATTCAGAATTACTAAAAACTTGCAAATAAAAATGCATTTTCTGTATTTGTTTTCTTTTACTTATTTTGCAACTATACTTCTCACAAAGAAAACGCAAAAAAAGAAGAGAAAAATTAGCCTCGAGCGTAACAGCGAGTTTCACAGCAGACAGCAATATATGTTTGAATTGAAGGATTTTAATTACGTATATTAGTTTTCCCCCAAGCTTATTTTATTGTTCTTTGTTTCCACTAAGAATTTTGCACGTGGATATGAAAAAATAGTCAATTTTTTTTTTTTAACAAAAACAAATGGTCTGTTTTTTAAAACAAAAACAGATGAAACGGATTTACGTATTATTAAGATAATTGTTATTGAAAAAGTGCATATCTCAAGAACAATTTAAAAGGAATTTGATGAAGTCGCGTAACAAATCTTATTAACCAATCTTTTTTGAGAGATAATTGTTTATTTTTTATATCCGAGATTAATCCTTTTGAATGGACTAAATTCATGTGACGTCATAGTCACATGATAACTGAGCCATGTGTTTTCGGCCAATCAGTTCAAAAAATTAATGCGACGTCATAATTATATCATAAATATAATCACGCGTTTCCAGCCAATTAGCACATGTGCTTCACTGTTGCCAACTTTTGCTTTTTGCAGCAACTTTCTTCCAGAAAATAAATATTTGTCAACGATATAATAATGCATATAATTAAACAAAATGCACTTAATTTAAATGTATTCGTATAATGTATTTTTTTTTTAATTTTGAAAACTGTTTGAAGAATTTTAGCACGTGAACTCTTAGCCCAATCATGGAATTTTAAATTTTATCTAAGCATTACAAGTTGAACAACTTAGTAGGTCTATTTTTAATCAGTGGGAAACTCGCGATTACCGTTATCATGTGGACCATCATTAATTTAGTCCATTGAATAATGTTTTCCAGGTAATATATCTGTGTTTTCTCGGCATTAAAATTATAAAATCATGAAGGAAGCATGATACAAACGTCATATTCGCATAAAAAGGGAAGACGGTAGCTCACACAAGAATTTTTCAGAGGGGGGGTCTAGGGTCGAAAGTCCACCATTCTTGTATTATACTCCTTTTGATTTTGTTGTTTTGTTTATTTTCGGGAACAAAAAACACTAAAAACTAATTATTGAATAAATAATTAGCATTAATTAATAAAATTAATCATTAAAGCAAATATTTAATTAAATTGTTCATACTATATACTTAGAATTATAATTAATCGGGGAAAAATCAAGGGCTTTTGGGGGTCCGGACCCCTAGCCCCCTTGTGTGCGCCACTGGGGGAAGATGTTGGAATATACAAAGATTGCCATTTAAATGCAACGGAACCCTGGCTGGAGGGAGAAGCAACACCTCATGCTCTGCAGAAAAGAAAAGTTACGCAGAGGGTTTCTCATTCGGAAATTGCATTTGAATGCTGTTTGTATTTGAAAAAGTCGTATTAAGTCTTATATTACAAAATTCGTCGGAATTCCAGGGTGACAAAATCACGGCCTATAGAGTCTCGAGTTATCATTCCATGATATTAAACCTCGTATTAAACGGAATCCAGCGATTGCCCTGCGGAAATAGAATTGAGAGATGAGCTTAAGAAAGTCATACCAAAGACCATGTGAGTTCCAAGTGTGTAGCTACCACCTTATCAATGATACGGAAACCCCAAGCTTTGGGGGCCCCAAAATGTATAGGTAAAAAATTCACAAAGGCTTCCAAGGAACTTTGATACATGACCCGCTCTGAATTAGCTACACCAGCGGTAGGTTCTGAACACTTCTCACTACTAATGTCATGGGGGACAAATATGTTATCAGGTTGGCCTTGCAGGATATACAGCCACATCTAGAGCCTAAAGTCAAGAAGTGAGCTTGCTTGCAGCACTATGAGGCTCCACAAGGATAAAGCGATGAAATGTGAACTAGCACGGATTGTTTTCACGACGACCATTATTGCGGAATCCTTTGATATTACAGCATAGAGACACACGACGACAATGAGGTGCCCAAAGACAAAACTGGGAATAGGAGTGGTACCACATCCTCTTTACAGACGAGTCCCGTTTCTGCGTTCAGCTTTCTGGTGGATGTATCCGTATCTGAAGACAGAAAGTAGGGCTCGCATTACCTGTTTCTTTGATTCTATGTTGTCATACACGCTCTGCATCTTGCACAGTTAGCTATCGAGTAAGCAATGCAGACTTCTGATGTTCTCGTCGCCAGTGCTCTGAACAGCCAGTGTTACATTTCTCAGATCTTAATGGTGGTGGCTATGTCCTATCTTCGATACCTCTGAAACATCATCTTTTAGCAGGATAACACCAGACAGCATGTTATCCGTCGTATCCCGAACTATTTCAACACAAAGTGTTTGACTCATGTTATCTCGATCTCTCAGCCTTGGAAAACATCTGGCCATGGGTACTGAGAGACTAGCACTTCACTGTGTAGAGGAGTTGAAGCATGTTAACTGTGTCGAGTTTCAAAATCCTCACGTAGGCGTTGTATGGAAGATTGGAAAGTGAGGACACAAGAGGGTACCACTTAAAGTGGAGCAAAATTACGAAATCCGTCACCAATAGCCTTCGCGTAGTTTCAAAATGCGATGTTAACTAACAATCAATCAATCGCTGCAGATTTTGAAACTGTAACTATGATAATTTATATAGAAATTGTTGGATTTCCTCTTCTCGAATTTTGGGTCTACGTTTACTTTATCTTATGCTTAATTGAGACAGGATTACATTCCGCAGATCATACATTCAACAACTATCCTTACATATATACAGGACTTCGTTACAATTGCACGTTAAAATCAGTGGCTTAAATAGGTATCTAAAGACCCCGGTGCAGAAAAAAAAGAGGACCCTATTTTGGTTTGATTTCATCCAGTAAAAAAAGTAAAATATACGAATATTTTAACTATACGAAGCTACTTTAACGTCAGCTCTTTATCGTCCTCTGCAGAACATAGGAAGGAAAAACTACATACTACCTACATTTATGTGTGTATGAGTTTTCTTGTGTGAGCTTTAGTAATCACCAGGCCAGGTTCAGACACTGTGTTGTTTGATTCTCTGTGACCAACGCCTCTAATCCCCAATGCTGGTACACCACACATTTGCGAAAGAAATAACCAGCAGCATTAACAGTAGACAGCACCCAGTACTTTTGAATAAAGCAGCCAAAAACGATTAACTAGTCCATTTTTAGAAGTTGAAAAGTAGTACGATTTTGAAAAACACTTGTTCTGGTGAATATCTTTTGGAAAAAATTCTGATAGCTGTAAAGGCTCATATAAAGAGAATTTAAAGTTTTTCATTCTCATTTAATATATCTTATTTGTAAAGTTACTCAAGTCATAAAAAGATTTATCTTTCACATTTTCGAACAATATTTAGATCGATGGTTCCTCCAATCTTACATGCGCCATGCAGACATGGTCGTCGTTGACATGATTGGCGGTATCTTTAAACTGTCGAATTTTCTTCAGTAGGCTTCTCAAATAACACTGTAGTGGCCACTTTATATAAGTCACTATTAACAGAAATACTTGGGCCAGAAGTATTCGTAGAAGGTTGATTATGAAATTTGACAATTTGGGGCAATCTTTGCTTACTACATACTCATCCTTGGGGTTGCTTGCGCTTAAACGCCCCACTGAGTTCCCTTTTTTTTAAAAATGCATAATTTAAGTTTTCTAATTTCTAATTCGTGTGGGTTCGAATACTTACTGACATTAAAAGGATGGGAAAAAATGTAATACTACGTTAAAAAACGTCGTTAAAGAATCCCTGCCTATTTATTTATTTTTTTGGGAGATCGAACTCACTTACCAGAGAGTTTAGAGCTACAAAATGGTCCACCGATGTAGACAGGAAGTAATGCAAAAGTTATACATGAACGAAAAAATATAATACAGCACCATTATTATTATAATTATTAAAAAAAGAAAAACTCCTAAGCACAAAAAAGCAGAGGATGGGAGGGTAGATTGTAAAAAATGTAACTAGGAAGGAATTGTTTCCTGTGTAGGTTTTTTTAAGATGTAAGATTTTTCATTGAGTTAATTTTCAAGTAACAGTTTATAGAAAAATGAAAAAAATTGAAAATAACATAAACTTTTCAATAAGTAAAGCTCGCAACACTGTACAAACAACGAAAAAAATTTAGTGGATTTTCCTGCAAGTTCGAAATTACTTTCAACCGAGTTGCCATGATTATAGTTGTATTGCAACCTTTTACATTTTTATTTTAAATGCGAGAGAACTTTTCGCGAGTTCCGTTTGCTTGGTAGTCAGGGTGCGAAAGCCCCTTAAGCTTGAGGGCCACGGTGTACGGCATGGTCTAGCCCAGAGTTACTCAACCTTTTTCTCTACTGGGTCGCATACATAAGTCAGCTATTTCAAGCGGGTCGCAAACAAATGCAATATCACGCGGGCTGCATCATGAAGATAAAGAGGGAGGTTTGGGGCAAAATGTGGAAAATTGATCAAAATATTTTATATATAACTCTTGTTTTGCCTTTTTAAATACTATTTTTTATATTTTTGATGTGTAACATCTTTTCTCTCGGTTGCTGGATATTTATCAGAGGGGTTTCGTGAAAAGGGACGGAAATGGGTAACAGGAAGTGACGTCAATGGGAACTTGGCAAGATCTTGGCGATAGAGCCAAGTCGGCATCATATTTGGCGACCAAGTTTGGTGCCAATTTGGTGAATATTTTGGCGACATTGGCGAGTTCAGTACCCTCTGGATTCTTCTAGAAATTAGTGGATTTCTCTACTAATTTCATGCTCTGTGTGTGACACGGGTGGATTTTTCTGGAAGTTTCCACCGGGTCTATAAATAGATCGGTGCTAGCCTCAACGAGTCAGTCTTGATTCAACCTGTGATTAGTGAGCATTGTTTTGATTACCGATTAGCTCGGCTGTGCTTGTGAATAATCTTTTACATACGAGTATTTTAAACACTGATAATTGTGTTTGATTGCTGTTGAAGGTGAGAAGACCTTCGGAGATTTGCTCTGTGAATATTGCTGTGGAATCCTGTATTTAAAGATAGTTGATTTTCGATAATAAATTCACATTGCTCTTAAAGAACTGTTATTTTCCTTTGTGACTGTTTTGCATGAAATCCTCGAACCCCGATCAACGTAACAACTTGGTTCGGGGGAGTGGGAATTTTTCTAGTATTTTTCCCAGTGTTATTGGGGCCCATATAGTATTAATAACCAGAAGAATTTAATATTAAAAGAAAAAAATAATTCGGGTCTTAAAGGGATATACCGAAGATGGTTCTGCTCTTAAAAAAACTATCACTCGCTTCTCATGATTTTGAGAGGTGACTTTAATTTTAATATCAGTTTACCAAAAGCTGAGCCACTCATAGATTTTAAAATGATGAACTGAAGCTCGAAATGAACACAAATCAAAATGTTTCGACAACTAACAATGGTACTGTTATTGATGCCGTTTTTCAACGGTTTTTAAGTACTTTGAAATCACAAGTATAAGTGTCATATTTTAGTTATCATAAGTCTATTATCTTCGCTCTTCCCCAAATTGAACAAGAATAATTGCAAAAAATTGCATATTACTCCTTTTGTTATATAATTAAATAAAATTTTCATTAAAGATATAGTTATTCGATAGAAAATTATTTCCAATCATACCCGATTCATTTTTTTCAGTATATAAGTTACTATTGAGTGTTTACCACGACAACATGTCAGATGTTACACATCATATGCGAATACTGTAAGGCTTGTTTCTATTTCTTTTAATTTCGTCACTAACACTGAATAAGAAGAATTTAAGAAATACTCCTTCACAATTTCTGCATCAGTAAACGGTTTCATATGATTACCAATAATATAACAAATTTCGTAAGATGTCTTTGTTACCACTGTGACATTACCACTGACAAAACACTTTATTACTGTTGCAAAGATTATTCAAGAAATCCTATTTATTACCTCTTGAAAGAGATCTTCGAGGAAAAGTGTCATTGAATGATTCCTGTTTATTGGTAGTTCTTAAATCCAACGCTTTCCTGACAAATCGAACAATTACTGTTCCATATTTGTTTTCACCACAAAATAGTCAATCTCCCAATCATCTTCAAATGATACATTTCCTTCAGATATTTTTCGCTTGCAATATGTGAAAGATAGTTAAAAATTAATTCCACCCAGAAAATTGTCACTACTTCACAGTTGTCTGTTATCACAAACCGTAACCGTTACAAATAAAAAAAATATTAATTCGCACTCGTACGACATCGACAGCAAAAAGCAAAATTGATATATTTGATTTCTTGACACCAAATGTTTAATATAGTTATTCTTAAATAAGTAAATTTTTCAGAGCAATGGGCACTAATCGGGCCCCTTAAAAAGACTCGGTGGGCCGCAGGTTGATTATCGCTGATTTAGCCATTGGTAGCTACGCCACTGATTAAAATACCCTGGAGGGAGGGGTGTAAGCAACATTAGATTTGAGAGAGGAGAACAAAAGGAATGAATGTATGCGGCCTATTCTGAGTTTCCCGTGGCATATGTGGTCACGAGTAACGTGGATTTTGTGTGGAATTAACGTGTAATTGTAATAAAGTCCTGTTTTTCTGTAAAGATAGTTGTTGAAAGTGCATGATTTGAGAATACCATCCTGTGACTCAATTAAATATACATGAGATAAAGTAAACGCAGAGCCAACATTCGAGAAGTGAGGAGGAAATCAAACACATATCAGTAGTGCAGTGTTTCTCAAACTGTGCGGCGCGCCCCCTGGGGGAGCGAGCATATCGAAAATAAAATATTTAAAAAATAATTAGTTTACTGGAATGAATTAAAACAAAATACTTTCAGACATAATAAAAAATGCACTTTTACTCTGATATTATTTATAAGCGCGCGCGCGAGATATTAAGTCATCAAAAATAAAAACTTCTTCAATACCTAATTAGCTATCTTTGATCCTATAACCAAATAAAAAAACTTTTATTTGATTTGATGTAATCCCAAGATGAGAGATTTTTTACTACGCTTTCTTTTAGAAACTAACATACTACTCTTTCAGAGAAAAAACAGATCCCAGACCCAGAATCGAAAAAAATTTAGGAACATAAAAAATTCATCGCTGTCATTATTTTTGAAATACTGCACATTATAGCTGTAATCTGTTTGACCTTCTAAGTTATTGGTACAGTTAGTTATGACCCCTCTCTTATGTGTTTCTCTGTTGCGCTTTTTTCCATGCAAAAGAGTTTTATGATGTTTGGAAAACCACGGAGAGCAATCACTTTGAAGGATTACTTGGCCAAGACATATTTTTACAAGTATTCTCAACATATAAAGCATAACGAAAAACGTTTCACACAATTTTTTAGCAGTAACATACATATTATCATAATAAATGTACTTAAAACCCGGAAGTCGTCGCGCGGGACACACAGATTTCGAAATCGTTAGTTCTGGCAAAACTGTTTATTTGTTACCAAAGAAAAATTGAAAAGTCCTTGAAAGTAGGTAAGTAAACTTTCTCTTAATTAATTAGTGCTGCACAGAATATTTTATAACTAATTAAATAATACAAAATTAAGAACAAGTTTAATAAGTATTAACGACTTCCATGAACTTGTTTTGGAAAGCTACGTTTTTATAAGGAATGCTTATGATTAGAAATTGACCCTCTGAGTTCTTTTCTATATTTAGCGCAGATATCTATATTTTGTCTTCTAAGCAGCCACCGCATTTTGCAATATGTTCAATTTAAAAATTAGAGAAAGGAAAAATAACATAATAATTATCCTATTATTTTATTTATTTGCTTAAAAGTAGTATACAAAATTTAATATTTATGTTACTAATTTGTATGGTTTATAATTAAGATCGCCTATTGTAGTTTTAGCGTCAAAGTTCATTATTATTGCATTCAGTACATTGGGGAGCGCGATAAAAATTGTGATCGAAAAGGAGGGCACCAGTATTGAAAATTTGAGAAGCACTGCAGTAGTGGGATTCATCAAAATCATTTAAAAATCTTTTGCATTTGTAAAAAATGGAACTCCTCCTAATAAATGTACATGAGATTGTAAAATATGCTTACTTGCACTTATTTTAAATTTTAAAAAATGTGAAAAAAGAAGTAATAAAGAGAGCGAGAGATAGTCGCAACTTCTTTCAATGTATCTGTATAAAATAATTTTTAAGATGTATTATATTTTAGAATTTATCAGGGGTCCGCAACCTTTCAGCTGGGGCGTGCCAATTCAATCTACCAATAGGATTTAGCGTGGTACACAGTTGGACATTTTTGAAACAATTCCCTTCCCATCAAAATGTATATGCAGAGTTAGAGAATGGCGGTCAATAATATAGAGATATGTATAGCTTTATTATATACTAGCTGGGGTATACCCGTTCTTCGCAAGGGTGAATTGAAATATTAAACATAAAAGATGGAAGGATAAAGAAGTTTATAATGAGTTAATTTTATGTGAATTGTAAATAAAACAAACAAACAAAAAAAAAGATTTTTCGTATATCTCAGTTGAACAAAAAAAAAAAATAAATAAATAAATAAATAAAACAACATATTTGTTAAATTTTAAGCCTATAGATCTAATAGCTCATAAAAAGGATTTTTTGTTTTATTTATAACGCCCCGTAACTTTCTTGTGGGTCAATTCTTGAAAACACCTTCCTGAGCTGATCTCTGCTCAGCAAAGGCAACACATTGTTACAAATTTTGTGTAATGAGCGCCTAAAATAGTGTTAATAATTTAAATCCGGATGTGTGTAATGCATTAATTGGTACACTGAAGAGCCAAAAATACTGGTACACCTGCCTAATATCGTATAGGGCCCCACGAGTAAGCAGAAGTGCCGCAACACGACATGGCATGGATTGGATTAATGTCTGAAGTAGTGCTGGAGGTAATTGACACCATGGATCCTGCAGGGCTCTCCATAAATCAGAAGGAGTAGGAGGGTTTGGAGATCTCTTCTGAACAGCACGTTACAAGGCATCTCAGATATAGTCAATAACGTTTATGTCTGAGGATTTTGGTGGCCAGCGAAAGTGTCCAAATTGAGAAGAGTGTTCTTGGAACCAATATGTAGCAATTCTGGACGTGTGGGGTGTCGCATTGTCCTGCTGAAATTCCACAAGTTCGTCGGAATGCACAATTGACATAAATGAGTGCAGGTGATCAGACAGGATGCTCACGTACCAGTCACTTGTCAGAGTCGTGTCTAGACGTATCAGGGGTCCCATATTACGCCAACTGCACACGCCCCATACCCATACCATCAAAGAGCCTCCACCAGCCTGGACAGTCTCCTGTTGACACGTAGGTTTCATGGATTTGTGAGGTTGTCTCCATACCTGTACACGTCCATCAGCTCGATTCAATTGGAAACGAGACTCGTCATACCAGGCAACGTGTTTCTGGTCATGAACAGTCCAATGTCGGTGTTGACGGGCCAAGGTGAGGAGTAAAGCTGTGTGTCTTGCAGTTAACAAGGATACACGAGTGGGCCTTCAGCTCGGAAAGCCCATATCGATGACGTTTCGTTGAATGATTCGCACGGTGACACTTGTTGATGGCCTAGGATTAAAATATGCAGCAATTTGCGGAAGGATTGTACGTCTGTCACGCTTAATGATTCTCTTCAATCGTCGTTGGCCCCGTTCTTACACGTTCTTTTTCCGGCCTCAGTGATGTCGTAGATTTGATGTTTTACCGGATTCCCGATATTCACGGTACACTCGTGAAATGGTCATTCGTGAAAATCCAAATTTCATCGTTACCTTAGAGATGTTATGTCCCATCTCTCGTGCGCCGACTATAACACCATGTTCAAACTCACCTAAATCTTGATAACCTTCCATTGTAGTGGCAGTAACCCAGTGTTTCTCAAACTGTGGGGCGCGCCCTCCCAGGGGGACATGATAACCCTACAAGGGGCGCAAGCATACCGAAAAGTCGAAAACAAAAAATATTTAAAAAAATTATTAATTTACTGAAAGCAAACAAATAAAAAATAAAATACACATTTACATTGATATAATACACTTATAAATATATCAGTACTGCGCAGTGAGTCTTATAATTAATTAAACAATACTAAGTTAAAAAAAAAAGTTTAATAATTACCATTGTCCCCATATGCTTATCATATATAAAATTAAAAAACAAAAATTAACACTTATCTTGATAATGTATAAGGTTTATAATTAATTCCTTAAAAGCCGATTAAAAACTACGCGATTCGCTCCTCCAATGAAGTTAATACGCTCACCTACGCTTAACACGTAAGTGAGCGTATCTGGTGTATTGGGGGGTGTACAGAGAAAAGGAATAAATAAGCAAATCCTCTGAAATGAGTAAATCCTTCCAAACACTGTCAAGGTCCTTTTAGTGCATTCCAAAGCCTTCGGGATAGTTTTATGGATAGCAGTGCACAGAAAATATCATACTTCGGAAAGACGTATATATACGTCCAGAACAATTAAAACACTGGCTGAGCGAGACGTTTATATACGCCGGTGACACTTAAGAGGTTAAAGTCCTACTGTAGGCTTAGTTTCAAAGTATAGTATTATTGAATTCTATACACTGCTATTGTATGGACGGGGGTGCGATGAAAATAATGATTGAATATTGGGTCGCAAATATTGAAAGTTTGAGAAGCTCTGCAGTAACCTATCTAAAAACTGTACCTAAAACTTGTTGTCTAAAATAGGCTTTGCCGACTACAGCGCCGTACTGTCATTGGTTCCATATCTCTTTATTTGGATACGCATGCATGTACCAGTTTTTTTTGTTTTTTTTTGGCTCTTCAATGTATTACTTTCTGTTGTGTTTATTTTATGTTAAAATTGTAACATTCGCAAACAACGCCGTTCCTTACATCACATTAGCAATTAAATTGAACCAGTGAAATGTTGGAGATAGAGCTAATTTGGCATCAATTTTGAAGATCAGGTTCGCAACTTGGTGATTGATAGAACGGTGCAGAAGCTAATGTGCTGTAGCGCCACCTGGTGGGGAGCTGCAACAAAAAGGATAGCACAAAAGCCATCTCTACAAAAAAAATACATATACATGCCAATTTTCACAGTGATTGGTTGAACGGTGTTGGAGCGAAGCGATTTCAAAGATACAAACATTCATTTTTAACATGTATTTATAAGTTTCACTTGTATGTAATGGAATCTTTGAACTCGATTTTTATCCACTTTAGAAGATCAGACCAATTCAAAAGTTTGCACACTTAACAAGGACCCATGACGATACAATAATTTCGTAATTTTGTTTCATTGTCTTGGTCAGGATTTTAATAATTAAGGATTTTGAAGGATTTACGAGATTTGGCGACTATTTCATTATATCGTTTCTAGATTTGGTGACTAATTGCATAAACCATTTTCAGATTTGGCGACTAATTCCATATGCCATTTCTAGATTTGGTGACTACATAATTCCAGATTTAGCAGCTAAAGATTAAGGTGCAACCTTAAAACCGCAAAATAGGCTTCTGGTTAATAAAAAATAAAACAAAAAAGTGTTCTTTATGTGAAAAAAGGTAGGGTGGGTGGGTGCGTAGTTTTTCTGATAATGGAAATAAAAAAAAAAAACTCGTGCATGTGAATAAAAATAATTTATGTTCTAACTGTTAAATATTTTTTATTTTTATAAGACAATATGTTTAGAAGTGATTTATACGAATTAACATTATAGCAATCCGAGGTTCCGTTAACGGAGAGAATAAATACGCTTCAGATCCATTAATTAATATCCATTAAAGATCAAGACTAATTCCAGCTCCCACATAATTCTGGCCCCAAATATCAAACTCAAGGATAAATTAAACAAAGAATAAATGATAGTTTTTAAAAACTAAAAAAACAGGCTTTTATTGTAGATGGCACTAAAAAAAAGGAAAAATAAATTATAGTTTTAAATCAAACTAAAAAACATGCTTTTATAGTGAATGGAACTAAAAAGTAAAAAAAAACCATTCTTAATATAAGAATAAAATGATTAACGAGAAAATTAATGCCATTGGGGTAAAAGCGTGGGGTGCTCTATATTAATTGTGTGTGTGTGTTATATGTTCTTACTAGTTCTATTCCAAAATGCTGAGTTAGTGTAAAAATATAGTACAAAGCACCCCCCACGCTTTTACCCCAATGGCATTAATTTTCTCGTTAATCATTTTATTCTTATATTAAGAATTTTTTTTTTTACTTTTTAGTTCGATTCACACTATAAAAGCGCGTGTGTGTTTTTTTTAATTTTTTAAACTATAATTTATTATATATATATAGATTGATTTTGCATTGCTTAAAAATATTTCTCAACATAAAATATATATATATAAACAGCATAAAATATAATTATTTCTTCAACAAAAATAAAAAGATTAAAATTGAACATATAATATGTATTTTTAAAAATATTTATTAAAATAAGAAATAGACAACATAAAATACAAGTGTCTCCCTTTAATATAATTAAATAAAAAGATAAATAAAAATTTTAATGCGAATCTAGTGCTTGCACAGCTCTGCTTTCATATCACAAAAACAGGGGTATAATGTGTGACTTTCGATTTGACACGATTCTGAGCATTCAGTTGTAAAACAGTTTCTTAGCGAACTTGAAACATTTTTCATAGGAGGAAAGATTTTTTAGATTTGTTGAACCAAAAGCGGAAAGCAGAGCACATGTAATTTTCTCTCTTCAAACAGTTAAATCTCTCCAGCACAGATATTCAATTATTGACAAAATAGCTATAAATATATTTTAAGAGTTGTACTTCAGATTTTTCATAATTCCGTAAATATGTCCATAATTTTGAAGATATTTATCAAATAAGGTCTATTACACAAATTTTTATCAAGTTCCATCCGCTTAAAAATTGGCAAATTTGTGGAGTAGCACAAAGGGCCACTGAGAATTGTACTGCATGCTACATATGGCACGCATGCCACAAGATGCCGACGCCTGGTCTATATCATACCTTATGATAAATTATCAACTTGTGGTGCAACAGCCAATGAGGGCTGAGGCCTACTGTGCCCAGCTCAATATACGTGTCCTTGGTCCCTGAGGTGCATTAGCAGATGTTCCGGACAGGTGATCAGTCTGACGTGAAACCCCCAGTGTTAAGTTCCCAAGCAAGCTTGGTACTAATTTATCGACCCACTGAAGGGATGAAGGCTGAGTCAACCTTGCCCAGCCCGGGGTTTGAACCTCGGACCTGTGATGTGGAAGCATGATGCACTAACTACTCAGCCACTGGGTTTATGATAAATTATTACTGTCACATACATTCCAAATTCTTTTTTCCCTCACACATAAAAAACTTGTTCATTCTTGATCTACTTGATAATTATCTAATTTTTTAATACATCTTGCGCAAAACGGGGGAAATGTTTTATTTTATTTATTTATTTATTGAAATGCTGCTACACGATTAATTAATATTTTTTTGAACAATGAATATTGGCGATATTAATGCATGCACCATTTGCTTCTGCACTTAAAAACTTCCAGATTTCGAAATTATTTTACACAAACAATCGCTTGATTAATTCTCAAACATTTTTTTTGTGTTTGTGTGTAACTTTCCCACTACCTAAAAAGATTGAAATCTTGAATTCCTTGTAACAGAAGGTATTGTTTCATTTTGATGAAGAAAAATATGTTTTGATAATTCTTTAAAATCTATCTTATTTTGAGTAGTTTTGTTCAACTTGTATCGAAATGAGTGATTTATTATGTTTTGCAATATATAATTAAAACGATATTTTTACGCTTGCTTACAAACGTCCAAAAATTTTTTATCTATTTGATTAAGAGTTTGGGAAACACATGTTTGATTTTTTATTAAAGATTAATGAGTTTAATTTTTTCAAAAGCTTGAAAAAGCTATATATTTTACTTTAAGTGGATGCTAGACATCAAAGTGTTATTCCATTTTAATTAATTCAGTAAGTTGTTTAAAGTTAACTCTGACAACGCTGCAAAAAGTTGTATGGACATAAGTGACTTATTTTGTACATATTTTCGTGTAAGTATTTATTATTCATGATTTTTTTTATTTTAAATTATAATATTTAAAAAAATTATTTCTAGCTTTGCATTAATTAAAAATTTCTTAGAGTACTTATAAAAAACTGTGTGATATTTTTTTGTTTAAAGAAATATATGCATAGATATATATATTAGTTTGGGGAAAAAAAGAAATCCATTATTTTTGCATGAAATTCAAGACTTAATTTAACATGTTTCGGATTGTCCGATTTAGGTCAAATATGCACCGTTTTGTTGCCATTTTACAGGTAGCTTCATAATACCTCTCTCATAGAAGTCTTGATCCTTATCGATTTTCTCACTTTTCTCTTGATACCAATTCCTTATCACTCAGGAAATTTTGCAATGCGAGAAAAAGATGGTTATCGCTTGGTGCCAGGTCCAGACTAAACGGTGGATGCATTAAAACTTCTCAACCAAACTCCCAGAGTTTCTGGCGAGTCACTACAGACGTATATGGCCTGGCGTTGTCCTGATGAATCACGACACCTCTTCTGTTGGCCAATCGCTCCAGTTGTTAACAGTAGAGATCTGAATTTAGTGTTTGGCCATACGGAAGCAACTCATAGTAAAGGATTCCTTTCCAGTCCCACCAAATACGCAGTAGAACCTTCCTGGCCGTTAGTCCTGGTTTGGCCACCGTTAGAGCTGCTTCATTGCGCTTTGACCACGATCATTTTCGCACAATATTGTCGTATGTGACCTATTTCTTATCCCCATTCACCATCCGCTTAAGAAATGGGTCGATTTAATTCCGTTTGGCCAAGGCTTCGCAGATGGAAATATGATCCATCGTGTTTTTTGGTGTTAATTAGTGTGGCACCCAAACATCGAGCTTTTTGTTTAATCCAACTTGGCGCAAATGATTTAAAACTGCTTTATCGTCGATCTTTAGCTCCTGGACGATGCTACGACTACTAACATGCTGGTCCATTTCGATTATTTCTGTGATTTTATAGACATTTTCGACGACGGGCCTGCCTGTGCGAGGTGCATCTTTAACATAAAAAATTACTGAACGGAATCAACGAAAACAAAACTGCTCGTATTTAGCTGTTACAGTATCGACACCATAAGCACCATTCACAATTTCAGCCAACTGGCTTGCATTTTCGCATTTATCAAAGAAAAACTGTAAAATGTACAGAATTTTCTCTTTGCTGACTTCCATTTCTAACACCCTGTAACTCACAACTGAATGGACCAAAGAAAAAAAATTATTTTTTTATTGTGAAATATCACCTTGACAACGAGCATAAATTTTAAATTGTTTGATCGATACTTCACGAGATATTGACACTACAGCCATCTACCGAAGAAATAATGGTTTTATTTTTCCCAACATATTATATAAAAAAAATGCTGAACTATTTTTCAGAAACCTTTGTTTTGAATGATATAATTTTATATTTAATATTCATCATTCTGGGTTATACATTAAGGTGGATCTTGGTTATACGGAGAAAAATAATTATTATCAATAGGAATCTATTTTATGCGGAAACGATGTTCTATGTTGTAGAGCAGAGGTTCTCAATCCTTCTTTTTCCGGTGCGGTACACTGTTAACAGTTTTAAAATTTGGCGTCACACTAACAGTAAAAAAAGTTTCAAAGAATTTGAAATAGTTTATGATAATAATTTTCAATGTTAAATAAAAGAATATGTACGACAAAATTTTTATTGAGTAATTAGTTACAAGTTAATTTCAAGAATACTTTTAATGTGTCTGAAATTTGAGCTTGATGATTTTTGGTAACTTAATTTACATTTGGTCGTAAAAATGACAATGCCACTCTCATTCCATTATCAACAATTAAAAAAAAGTTTCGTTCTTTTTTCAATTCCTACTATTAGCTCACACTCTATATATTTATTTATTTTGGTGAAATTTTCAGTCGTTAATAAAATACATAAAGCGCTCAATTGAGCTGAAATTTTACATACATGATTATTTTGGATAACAATACAATGATTCAATTATAATTAATAAAAAATTAAAAAAATTAATTGATTAAAACTAATTGTTTAAAGAATTACAAATATAGCTACGTTGGCGACCCTTTTGGCGACTTGTGTCAAAAGTTGAAAAGGTTTTTTTCTCACATTTTAAAGCATTCAGTTGAACTGGAATTTTCTATACGCGGTTGTTTGGAATGACAATACGATATTTAAATGATAACTAATAAAAATTAATTACCACTTAATGTTGTGATTCTGTCCTATGTATATACATATTTATATTAATTGTAACTATTTAATAAAAAGTAGCAAAAATAAAAATTTTCTTTGTTGATCTAAATAGAATTGACTTAATTTTTTTTATATTACTTGTTTTATTTTTATATTTGTTGATACTGAAGATTCAAATCCACACAAATTAGATGAAGAAAATTGTAACAATATTTTTAAAGCTTCTCTCTTAGTCTGTTATGAGATAATCGCCTCTAATTTTAATCCAAAATGAATTAATTGACTCTTCGGAATGTTTTGAAATTAAATCTCGATTATTACAGAGCGAAATTAGTTTTTCCTCTTTTTTCAAAGTTAATTCATATACAGATATATCCGTACACAAATGGATTAGGAAAACAATCAATTTTTTTACATCCATCTACTCAAGAAAGGATATGTTAAATATACCCCGAATTGTCTTAGTTTATAGTTATAAAACGGCCAAATTTTTCCCAGGTTTTATTATTTTTTTCTCAGAGTATAATTAACCATTTTTAAAAAAAAATTTGCGGCACAGTGGTTGAAAATCACTGTTGTGGATAACAGAAGAAAAATAGTTTAAAAAATTAATCTCCCAAAACTCCTAATGTTGCCACAAAAGTATTGAATTTTCGAAAAAAAAAAAAAAAAAAATAGAAAGAGGTTTAATTTTGGTGAGAGGATTTTAGACTAACAAAATGATTATTTTTCAATTCCTACTCTCTGTCTCTATTAGCTCACTCTCTCTCTCTCCATATATATATTTATTTATACATATATTTATCTTGTTCAAATTTTTAATCGTCAATAAAATACTTTCTATTCATCCAATCAAGTTCGAATAAATTTTCTAAACTTCTAGTGGATGACACTTGATGTTAATACAGATTTTCAAATATTAATTCATTCATTAAATTAAATTAAATTAAATTACCGGTTTTCGTCGCCAACTTAGATTTGTCTCCATTGGTTTAACAATGTAACTGTTAAAACAATGACAAAAGTTGGAGTTGAAAGCCGATTGATTTTTCAGTCAAACTAGCCAAACCGGGTGTGCATTGTTGAATCATACTCTTTTTTTCAATTCATACTCTTAGTTCACTCTTTCCCTATATATACAGTGGTGGCAAAAAGTCCTGAACACACACTCTTTTCACACTCTTAACAACATGATTTAGCTGCATTGCACTGCGTCTTTCACTCTGGGTTCTGAGGTGAATTTTTCACCGACCGTCCCGTCTTCCTTCCTGCGTTCTTCCCCTCCCCCCGCCGGCGCTCTGCTTCGTTAGAACGCTCGTGCTTTGAGGTACGTCATCCCTCCCCGTTTTTGTGGGAGATTTCGGTATTTGATTAAGTTTTCTTATCATGGTCTATCTTTTTCTCCCATCCTTCTGGGAATAGGCGCCCACGATCATCTAATTTTAGTTTAGTAGTCTTGAACACACTCATTTTTTTGCATAATTTTTGTGTTTGACTTCATTTTTCGTTATGAAATTATCGCACTATCTTAAATATTGTTATTGATTTTAATGTATTTTTTCATGCTGATTTCAATGAAAAAACATTGACAAGAAAGCACAAGGTCACTGTAAGAATGAGTGAGTGTGTTTTCCCCCAATGAAATGCTCCATTATTTCAACCAATCAGAGAGCAGTAGCGAAAAAGTGTTGAAAGAAAAAGGTAAAACGTGGTTTATTGTATTGAATGCAGTTATGTGCTTGTGGAAAATAGTGTATTGAAAGCAATTTGAAGTGCGTTTGTGGAAAATATTGGAATTATGGCTAAATTTTCATATCTGCCTGAGAATAAAAGGTACAAAATAATACATTTGAAGGAAGAAGGTTATTCTATGCGCCAAATTGCTGCTAAAGTACCATGTGGCCTTTCTACTGTTGTGAGAACTCTGAAAAGATTTTCTGAAACAAATTTTATTGCGGACGGGGGCTATCAGGACGACCAAGAAAAACATCTTTACGTGAAGACAGGTTATTGTTTTCAAACAGAAAGCTTAATTACTCGCAAATTTTGAAACAATGGACTTTGACATCAAATGTGAGTGTGTGTGCCCAAGAACTGTTAGAGGAAGACTGCTGGAAATTGGGTTACGTGGCTGTAAAGCTCGCCCAAAATCATTACTGATTGAATTTCAACGCAAGAGGCGATTGACGTGGGCAAGGGAACATTCATTATGGACTATGAAATACTGGAAAAAGGAAATATTTAGTGACGAGAGTCAGTTTTGTATTTCTGGCAACCAAAGTAGTGCCTATGTAAGACGACGCACTCATGAGGAATTCCGCCCTTAGTGCCTGAAGCCCACAGTAAAGTACTCGACAAAAGTGATGGTATGGGGTTGCATGTCTTCTCATGGTGTTGGAAGATTTCATATCGTTAGCGGAACAGTGAAAGCCATGGGTTACATTGAAATACTACAAAATAAATTGCTACCAACTGCGAGAGACCTTTTGGGGAATCAGTCATGGATTTTTCAGGACGATAACGCCCCTTACCATCGTGCAAAGGTAGTCCAGAAATGGTTGGAAGACCATACAGTGAATAGAATGAACTAGCCAGGACAGTCTCCCGACCTTAATCCGATAGAGAGTTTATGGCTTAAAATTGGTTATGAAATTTCAAAGAAAAAACCTTCAAACAAACGTGAATTAATTGAAGCTTTAATATTTTCCTTCAACCATATTGTCACAAAAGATCTTCTTTTGAAATTGGTGCATTCCATGCCAAAAAGATGTGAGCCGTAATTAAAGCAAACGGCTGGCCCATAAAATATTGATTTTCTAACATGTGACAACAATGTAATTTTCAAAATGCTTATATATATATATATATATTAAATATACCGTATTTGTCAATTTTCGTGTTATTTTTCTTTGCATATTATGTTATTCTATATTGTTTTATTCTGCACGTATTTTACATTATTGTGTTTAGGCAGCTTTACTACAAAAAATATTTTAGTCATTAAGAAATTAGTAGTAGATTTTTGAAATTAGCATAAAAAATACATTAAAATCAATAACAATATTTAAGATAGTGCGATAATTTCCCAACGAAAAATGAAGTCAAGTCAAACTTAAAAATTACGCTAAAAAGTGAGTGTGTTCAGGACTTTTTGCCACCACTGTATATATATATATCGTTCAAATTTTCAATCGTTAATAAAATACTTTCTATTCGTCCATTCAAAGTAGGACTTGACTTAATTTTTTTATGTTACTTGTTCTTCAATATAAATAATCAAAACTGATACCTACTGATTGCTGAGGAGTAATAAGTAGTGTTGTGTAACATTCATAACCCAGAACCGTCCACTCAAGTCTCCGTTTTATCGTGCATTCCTTTCGACAGTAGGTTTTTATTTATTTTTTTTAGAATTTAATACTAAAGAAGTTGTTAAATGTACTTTATGTTTTTTTCTTGTAACTATTTAGTAATTATTTACCATTTATTCCGAAGAGAGAACTTTTCGGAATAAATGGTAAATAGCATTAAAGGCTGTTTTAATTGGATAAAAGTTACTTTGACTTTTTACCACAAAAAGAAAAACTCAAATATCTAAACTTCACTAGCTTTGTGGCAATACTTAACAAAAAAATATTAGGTTTGCATTTTATTTTTTTTTTCATATACAGTCGAACCTCCATATTACAAACCTCTATAAAGGCCGCGGTAGCCGAGTGGTATAGGTATCGGATCGTGGCTTGCCTTGTCACGAGTTCGAGCCCAATACCACTAAAGACCCGCCGTCAACGAACCTCTATAATGCGAATTTTTCTATATAGCGAACTTTTTTCTGGAACCAAGAACATTTTATGAATTTCTTCGTAAAATAACCTCCCAACAGTGAAGTAACGATATGTTTTCTCTATGTAACGAACTTTTTTTTTTCTTGTGATTCAATATTTTTTCTCTCTCTATTTTTGAAGTATTTCTGGACATTTAAAATTATTTTCTCTTTTAACTCATTTTATGGTGGTCATAAATCTTGAACTGGTTTTGTTAGGTATCTAACTCGCCGAGAATAATAGAATTCTGGGTGTTTCATCCAGGATTTCACTGGAAACCTATTTGATATTCCCTTTCACCCTCAGGGGAGTTGTTTCGTAGCCTTGAACTAGTCTCCGTTCATTTGCAGTGTTGTTTAGTCGTACTGGTAAATTCATTTCTTGTGGCTCGAAAATGTCAAAACGTCAGTGCTTGAGCATCAAAGAAAAAAATTCAATTCTTCAGGAAGTGGATGAAGGTGCCAAGAAACTTTCCTTGCAATTTTTCGTTCTTTATTATTTTTTATAGGTAAGATATATAAAATAAATTTACAAAAAGGTGTGAATAATTACTTTTTTATATATATAAAGTGTTTCTGAGTTTAAAATTTGTTTTGTGTGGTTTATAAAGAAAATGGAAAGATGAACCTCTATGCAACGAATTTTCCATATAACGAAATTTTTTTCGGGATTTAGCGACTTTGTTATATAGAGGTCCGACTGTATATACTATAGAACATCTTGTCCGCATAAGTAGGCTTTGAAATTCTGAAAAAAAAATCGATCATTACATTTCGTTTATAAAAAAGATTTCGATGCGGAAAATGTATCGGTATTGAATAGAGGTTATTTTGAGTGATCGTGGTGGGTAGTGTGCTAAAAAAATATAATAAAATACAATAACAATGTATCAAACGAGTTCCGTTCATTGTGTAAATATCTAAGAGGAGGAAAGGACGAGTCATGTTATAGAAAAGAAACATCAGATGTGATTTACTTTATTTCAATGCAAGTTCAAATATAAGCGAGACATCTGGTAACTATGAGCTTCCACTCTTGACGGAAATTTTTCGCAAAAATTCCAATGAAACCCTTCATTCGATATATGCAAAACACTGACATCAGCGAGACAGATGCGAAATCTAGAAAAAAGAAAAAAAAAAGGATTTGGTGATAATTTTATTTTGGATGACACAGCTTATTATGTAATATGAGTTGAATGATAATGAATAATGAACTGTGTGTGTGTGAGTTAATGACACAGTGATAATGAACTGTGTAGAATTATTTTTAAAAATTGTTATTTTGTTTATCCGTATCTTTTAAATATTAAAAAATAAACATGATTTGTGTGTATACATTTTAGAAGGAATTTTACATATTTTTGAGATAGGGAATCAATAATAAAATTCGAAGTGTATTTGTAACAGTATCTGCAACTGAAAATATAACAATTTCCATTGCTATTTGTCTTTATGGCCCAAAGGAATTTAAATTATGATGCCAAGGAACTAATTAGTTAACAAAATTAATATAGTTACTTACCTTCCATAGACGAATTTTTCAAATATTGATTTATTCACTAATTTTTTTACTTCAAATTTAGCTTAAACTTCCAATTTTCTAAAATTCTGTAGATATTTTTGTACTTGTAGTGATAAAAAAATGAATTCCCCAAATGTTAAATGAATATTATAAATATTTAACGATACTGTTTGCACCAAACGACAAATATTTTTTCTCTTTCAGTTCAACACGGAGTAAGAAACCAGTAAAACAGTATGCAACATTTTTACATAACTATATATGTGTGTGTGTGGGGGAGTGGTTTCCTAACATCTTCCAGATTATTTTTGGAATTTATGAATGAATTCGAATGAAATTTGGAAATAAAGTTTTTTAGATCTTAAATTACCCAATGTTTGCAAAAAAACATTCGATTCTATAATGGGAAAAAACCTTTAGCAATTAATTAATAATCACAACGAATTGATGCATTAACATTATAATTTAACGCCTTTGAACCTTTGATGATAGAGCAATTTTTAGTATTACAGTAGAACGTTGTTTATCCGAACGTTTATTATCCTGAGCGTCAAATATCCGGACTAAATATTTTTGTCAACTACATGTACTCTGTATGAATACGTTTTCGAACATTGCAATGCTCAGCAATTGTTTCGCGTGAGGCCTCAATATGAAGGACGCCTGCTGCATGTTAGCCGAAAGGCAGAGCCTGAAAAATGCATGGAATGATCTGTGACCAGATTTAGAAGGCGAAAAAGACTTCAATGACGACCACAGGGAGGAGATTACTGACTGTCGAATCGATCCGAGGATTTCAAGAATGCGATGAAGAAGATGTAGAAACGTGGATGGCTTGCGATGCAGAAGACTGTGGATTTCAAATGCTAAATGATGACGAGATTGTGATTTCCTTGCAAGAAGAATCCGACCCTGTCGACGATGAAACGAATGAAGACGAGGACAACAACAACAACTAAAGTAGCAAGGGTCCATCAAATGCTGACGTGTTTTCTGCGTTAGAGATAGCTATGGAGTGGTACGAGCAACAATCAGAGTGCTGTTCTACTCAACTACTACTGCTCAATAGAATCCGAGACCTTTCAGCAAATAAACAGAGTGTACAATGGTACAGCGAAAAATAAGTGATTATTTTCTACAATAAAGGTAAAATTGCGACATTTTGCACCTATTTTGCTTTTTCTTCAAGCACATTTCCCGCATGTGATGATTTTCAATATTCGTATAGTGTACGGTTTCAAACACTGCATGGATCGCATTCGGTTATCCAAACAATCGCGTATACGAACGGTGTCCAGTTCCAATTAATTCGGATGAACGACGTTCTAATGTATCATCAAATCGTACTCCTCTAGTTGCTAAGTTATTGTATATTAAACGGAATTTTTTACAAATACACCAAAGGAAATCGGATGGTTAAAATCATTATTATAATCAAATAAACTAAAATTGTTTTGTTATATAGTAATTTCTTAACTACATAGTTTAGGATGCAAATGACCAAGTATCATATCCAAGTCGCAGTAGTTGTGCTGTTCGTTCTATCAGCGATGTGCGATGCATCCTGCAAATATGAGAAGTTTTCTGCCAACCATACTGCCTGCAAGGGTCCAAACAAAAATTGCAAAATTTTAGAAAAGGGAGTAACGGACAAAGAAAAAAACAGCATAGTGGATTGGCACAACACGTATCGAAATAATATCGCCACCGGAAAGGAAAAAAGCCTTGGAGGAATGCCGGAAGCCGCAGATATGATGGAAATGGTAAGTTTTGCTAAAATATGAAAGTAAGTGGTGGTAAAATATATTACCTTTTTATCATTTAAACATTTATGACTATGTAAGGGATGCAAAACCCGTTTTAAAAGCGTTTTTTACTGAAAATTTACCACTAATAAAGTAGGGAATGTAAATATCAAGAAAAGTATTAAGGATTCCTGTTTAGAGCTTCTAAATAAATTATTAATATACAATGAATATCTACGAAGGACGTTCCAAAAGTTTTGCTATTTTTTAAAAGGGAGAATGGTGTAGCATCACAAACAATAAGCATAAGAAACCATACCTTTTACTGGTTCAACGACGGAAGAAGCATCAGCGTAGGAGGAATGGAACATGCGCAGTGTCGAGGAAGAGAGAACTACGGTAGACTCGCGTGCTCAAAGTTAATCGAATACAAGTCACGATGACAGACAGACGTTTACTGAGGTTTTCCTGGCCCCCAGTGGAAGTGCGTACTGTTATCCGATATGAATAAGCAGCGCGTCCGTCATCATGAACGCTTACAGACCGTGTATGGCGAAGATGTCATGTCTCATCAAATGGTTGGTTCCTGTGGCTGCATGTTCAGAGAAGGAAGGAAGACTGGGGAAGATGCCAAGACAAAATGAGAGATTCCCTCCGCATCTACGAATGAAAACAAAATTGCTTCATTGGACATCCACCTGCATTGAAGTTGTACTTTCGGGAGGTAGCTGCTGTAGAGAGAGAGAGAATAATTTCCGAAGCGAAATTCAAAAACGACAATTTGTTACGAGTCCAAAGCAGAGTTTATTGGTAAGGGGGTGGTTGACCCCGCTGATAACGTAAAGCGACCCTCTCTCAAATGAACAACAAGCGGATTTCCCCTTGCGGGTTTTTACAATAGCCCTTTTAGTATATTGGCGCTCTTAACTCGCCAATATCTGCTATGATGTTCTTTGCATGTAATCTAATAGACAAAAATTAGGTATCGAACATTCCGTAAAGGTAAAATATTTTTTGCAAGTGCTTGTCCTAAAAGGACAGATTTAAACAGACTTGCCAAAAAGTCCGGTTCTTCAAAATATTTGGCGCTAGCATAGACATAAAACTTCCGAGACAGAATCTTTATAATGTGATCTGTTGATAATGGCTTCTTCGTCTTCTTAAAAGCATCCTTGTCTAACAACAGCTCCTTACGTCAAATCTCAACAATAAATAACACTCCCGAACTTCACAGAGCTTGTTTAAAGTAAACCTGCTGTGCGAATTTGAATCAATGTCACATTTCAGAGATATATAATCAAATTTAAATACAAAAGTGTGTGGACTACATCTACCCGATGCTGAATACTATTGGCTTTCTTACAAGAGCTTCAGAGAGGTGCGTTAAAAATGCTTTATTTACACTGCCAGGCAATAGAGCAATGACCTCCCTCTCTGCCTGCTTTAGTTCGGAGTCCCGAAAAAGGGAATTAGATCATAGGGGTGGGGCATGACGTCACACCACCCCAACGCCGTTCAAAGCGTGTCTATTTTTACAACAAATTTAAACACGCCTACCAAATTTCATTATTTAGCATACCTTCTTCTTAATGTTGGGAATTTTATTTCCATCAGTGAATAAATATTTTAAAAAAACTTAAGGAACTATTATACTGTACGAAATGAAACGAAAACCAATAAACGTTCAACGTAAGTCTTACCTTTCCATGAAGGGCAGACAGAAATGCCTCGTGGAGCCCTTGACCTTCTTTCGTGACGCACCAGGGTACCACAGTAAATACTTTGGAAACCTCTGTTTTATATTTATTATTGAGAGATAACCTAAAAATCTGGGTTTATCGAAAAAGTATGAGTAATGTTTCGCATTTAAAAGATAACTTAATCTTCGCTTCATAGCTCGCAATACCAAAAGTGACCGATTGCTGATGAGAATGCACTTCAAAAATAAATAATATTTATCCAGCATCTCAGGAGTCCTTTTTAGTAAAATCGGTGACGGAGAATCTTACTAAGATCTTCTCTACTTTCGACCTTTAATCTCTCTGTGGTCTGTTACATTTTTAAATAATATTTATTACAGTTTTTGCTACCTTTTGTGAGTGTTGTGTACTGGTACGGCTCGAAACACAAACATGATTACTGCGGCTTCCTACTCTTCCATGTTCTACATAGAAATAGTTTGATCGTAGTCATCTTGGACTTTTGTTACATTGTTTATGCATTCAAATAAAGGGTGTTTTTTTAGAGGTATAGAACTTTAAATTGCAATAAAATAACGATTTATTATTCGATTGACATGAATTTTTTTTTATTCGAAAGATAATCTTGTGGCATTACATTTTAAATATGATTTCTGGCATAGGTCTACCACGGCTAGCTCGGATGTAGTCCAATCTGGACGTCCAATTTTCGATGACTTTTTCCAACATTTGTGGCCGTATGTCGGCAATAACACGGCGAATGTTGTCTTCCAAATGGTCAAGCGTTTGTGGCTTATCCACATAGACCAATGACTTTACATAGCCCCAGAGAAAATAGTCTAGCGGTGTTAAATCACAAGATCTTGGAGGTCAATTCACAGGTCCAAAACGTGAAATTAGGCGGTCACCAAACGTGTCTTTCAATAAATCGATTATGGCACGAGCTGTGTGACATGTTGCGCCGTCTTGTTGGAACCACAGCTCCTGGACATCATGATTGTTCAATTCAGAAATGAAAAAGTTAGTAATCATGGCTCTATACCGATCACCATTGACTGTAACGTTTTGGCCTTCATCGTTTTTGAAGAAGGATTCCACCAGCCCATAAAGCGCACCAAACAGTCAGTTTTTCTGGATGTAACGGTGTTTCGACATACACTTGTGGATTAGCTTCACTCCAAATGCGGCAGTTTTGTTTGTTGACATAGCCATTCAACCAGAAGTGCGCTTCATCGCTAAAAAAATTCGCTTATGAAAATCGACCATTATTTTCGAAATAAAATTGCACAATTTGAAAGCGTTGTTCAGGCGTGAGTCTATTCATGATGAATTGCCAAACCAAACTCAGAATAAATCACTTGACAGCTGTTAAATCGGTCGCCATCTTGGGAAGTAATACCAACTTAAACTTCTATACCTGGAAAAAAACACTCTGTATATTTATATCAGTTTAATAAAGTTTTCCTTAATTGAGTAATAAAACTTTAAAAAAATTTCTATAGCTAGAAATCTTTTGAAGTATTGTCGCTTGTTAATCCATGATGCTGAAAGTGTTACAATTTATTATTGAGTGTCAAGTACTTCAATGAATATTGAAAAGCATCTAATGTTTTTTTTATTTCCTGTTTATTTTAAATAAATTTAGTTGCTTAATTTTATAAATTAAAATATAATTATCAGAAAACTTTATATGTAATACAAAAAGGTTATATAAAATATAAAAGCTCTATTCCTAGATTCTACTCCCTCTATATCTAAAAAATTCCATTCTACAGGTTTGGGATGATGAACTGGCTTACATTGCACAAAAGCACGCTAATCGATGTGAATTCGATCATGACTGCAATGATTGTCGAAAAGTTGGTGAGTAATATTGGAATAACTATGCTTTCATTTTCATTTCTAACATTAATTTAACCAAAATTAATTTTTCATCTTTTCTTTCTTTTTGGAACATCAATTCAAAGTAATAAAAAAATCAACTTTTCTTGTACTGTACATTTGGCATACACAAAACTTGTTCTAATTTTCAGAAATGAACACAAAACGTGACTCAATGCAATGGAGCTCAGCTCTGAAGAATGTAAAATTCTATTACGCTTCTTATTTGACAAATGTAAATTAAAAATTCAGTCAAATTATGCATGTTAAATTATATATGTCAAATGATATAGTGTGCGTTAAATGTTTCTTCAATTTATGACTAAATTGTTTTCCAACTATTGGGTCGCAAAACAAATCTTAAAAAGTCCATTAATATTTATAAACATTATTGTCATGTGTTTGAACGTATTTCTAAAAGTGCACATAAAGCAATAAAATTCACTCTATGAGAGGTATTTAATTAAAATTTCACACTCAAAAGGATTAAAAAAGCCACTGGTCAAAATGTTCTGTGTTTTGATCCGAATATATGTGATGCAAGGGGACTTTGTCTGAAAAGAAAAACATAGTTTGAAATTTTTACAATTAGATGGCGCTGTACTCTTTATAAGATGTAAAGAGTGTTTTTTTTCCAGGTATAGAAGTTTAAGTTGGCATTATTTTCCAAGATGGCGACCGATTTAACAGCTGTCAAGCGATTTATTCACAGTTTGGTTTGGCAATTCATCATGAATAGACTCACGCCTGAACAACGCTTTCAAATTGTGCAATTTTATTTCGAAAATAATGGTCGATTTTCATAAGCGAATTTTGTTTAGCGATGAAGCGCACTTCTGGTTGAATGGCTACGTCAACCAACAAAACTGCCGCATTTGGAGTGAAGCTAATCCACAAGTGTATGTCGAAACACAGTTAGATCCAGAAAAACTGACTGTTTGGTGCGCTTTATGGGCTGGTGGAATCATTGGTCTGTACTTCTTCAAAAACGATGAAGGCCACAACGTTACAGTCAATGGTATAGAGCCATGATTACTAACTTTTTCATTCCTGAATTGAACAATCATGATGTTCAGGAGCTGTGGTTCCAACAAGACGGCGCAACATGTCACACAGCTCGTGTCACAATCGATTTATTGAAAGACACGTTTGGTGACCGCCTAATTTCACGTTTTGGACCTGTGAATTGGCCTCCAAGATCTTGTGATTTAACACCGCTAGACTATTTTCTCTGGGGCTATGTAAAGTCATTGGTCTATGCGGATAAGCCACGAACGCTTGACCATTTGGAAGACAACATTCGCCGTGTTATTGCCGATATACGTCCACAAATGTTGGAAAAAGTCATCGAAAATTGGACGTCTAGATTGGACTACATCCGAGCCAGCCGTGGCAGTCATATGCCAGAAATCATATTTAAAATGTAATGCCACGAGATTATCTTTCGAATAAAAAAAATTCATGTCAATCGAATAATACATTGTTGTTTTATTGCAATTTAAAGTTCTATACCTCTAAAAAAACACCCTTTACGTGACTTCTTTCACAGCTCTTGCTTCCTTACCCACCACAGCAAGGGGACAACACCAGCCACATTGCAGTATATAGAGGGTGGAGGGTTGTGTCACGCAGCCCGTGTACCTTGTGGAATCTAAGCATCTGTCACAGCTCTTACATTGAAGTCCCAATTCCGCCATTGAGGGAATTCCAGACTAAATTAACTATGCTGTTCAGTAAGCATAATTCTTAAGATATTTTGGGGAGAAATTTAATGAATAAAAGAATAACACCTTGAATGTCATTTATTTGTTGTGGTATTCTTTGTACCGATACGTTAGAGTAGCTCTGCATCGAATAAGAAAAAATAATCAGTTTTTACTATCTCTATTCCAAAGACCATACGCGAAAAGTAAACAGGGAATTGGTTTTTAACTTTTGCTTGACTTAATCAAGAAATGTTTAATATGCTTTCCACCGTTTTCTCATATAAATTTAGACCTCAAAACTTTATGTTTCCAAACAGCTCGAAGTGTATCATTGATGATGCGAATGTGGTGTGTTGCGTAATGTATGTCTTCAATTCCATTGAGTTCACCATCGCCACTGTATATATTATAAAATATGCTTCAGGTAAATTCAAAGCCAGAAATCACAAGGATTAAGGCTAGTAATCATGGTAACCAAGCTGTTTGAAGATAATGGCAGATAAATTTGCCATTTCCAAAATACATATTCAACAGCTACTTCTTTTGTCCGAAATGCGCGAAAAAAGTCATCACGCAGAAAAATTGTGCCACTAAGGTATACGTGTTGGGGAAGTGCTACAATGATTTGGTTGCTTGAAAGAGATTCATGTTGTTCGCCATTAACGGTACATGTAAAAGGAATATGCAGGACCTATCTCCCCCAAAATGCGAATGGGCCAACGATAAACATTGCTGATAACCTGCATTCCTTTTGCAAAATCAAAAGGTTAAAGTTGATTTGTTAATGGATTAGCCATTTTGTCTTGCAGTTGTGAGTATTAATAAAACCATAGAGGTAGATAGCTTCCTTTTTACACAGAATATTCCATCGTTTTGTGTTGTTCATTTTTATCCCACTAAGAAACTGTAGGTCCCGTGTGGTGACCGGGGGTAAGAATTATCCCAACGATGCCTATGCTAGTCGTAGAAGGCAACCTGTGCCTATGGGGATAGTCGGATACCCTGCCCCTGGGTGTTATATCAGTCTCCTGGTTGGGGATTGAGTGTGGGTCTAACTACCCCACCTCGTAAAAATTATTGTGTTACGGAATCCAAAGAGAGAAATAATCCGGCTGCCCTTTGGAAATCGGTTAAAGACTTTGCGTTTCGGTTCTTAGAATATACGTACTTTGTAGAGAAAGATCTAAAAACATTTAATGTCAGAAACCGGAAGAGTCAGACCAAGTACAGGACAGCCTGGAATGGAATTCTTAAGAAGGCCTATGCCCACCCTGGTCTGTCGTGTCATTGAGGAAAGAAGAAACTACAGAGCGAAAGTTACTCGTATAAGTAAATCATTATGAATCATCTCCTAAGTGCACATAATTCTCAGCCTTTCATAAATTTGTATGCACACATTCCCTCATATCCGAAAAAGTTTCTTCCTACAATAACACAACAGTCTTCAACAGAGGTCGAAGAAATTGTTTTCCTCTCTTTGCAAGATTCGTCTTCAAATGAACAACTTTCCTCTAATTTGTGAATCAACTCTCATAGATATTGTTACGTAGAACCGGGGTTCCAGGATTTTATGCCAATAAATCCGCTAAGAACAAGACAGTTTTCTAAGAGCGATGAGAATTTATTGTAGAAAATCCAATCCTTTAAATACAGGATTCAGCAGCAATATTCACAAATTAAATCTCAGGTCTTCACACATTCAACAGAACTCAGACACAATTATAGGTGTCTAAAATTCACGTATATGAAATATTATTCATAAGCCATCTCTCTTTTAACAGCCGAAGTAATCACTAATCGCTTCAACAATCAGAGCAATACTAACTGATCGTTAGTCAAAACCAGACTGGCTCACTTTCGGCGCGAGCTCTTTATTTATATCCCTCGCGGATAATTCGAGAAAAACACGCTTGCGTCATAGGTCTTGAAATTAGTCTATTTCTCTACTAATTTCTAGAAGAATCCAGAGGGTTCCGAACTCACCAAAAATAGTCGCCAACATGATCGCCAAGTCACCAAATATGACGCCAACTTGCGTCTATCGCCAAGATTTCGCCTAGTTCCCATTGAATCACCATTATAACGTAAGGAATGACATTTGCTTGTGAATATTACAATTTTAACGTAAATTAAATCTAATTTAGTGTAAGATAAAGGCACTACACATCCAAAAACAAATTATTTACACTATTTTACACAAAATTCGTAACAATATTAAATAGTTATCGGATCAGAGCATTTCTTCATAATCATTACTGTCTAAACTTCTTTAAAGCAATTGCCTCACAATCACCAAATGCCAGTCTAATAAAACAGCTCCGTGAGCGGAGCCTGGTCCTTCACTGACCAAATCATTGTTAGAATTTTAAGCATAGAATAGCGGGAACTGTATGTATCTCGTTCTTTTATAAGTGTAATGAGTTATGTCACGTTTTTCTTTTTAAATTTGCATATTATGATGAGTATGTAGCACCATCTACTGATAAAATTTTAAATTATATTTTTACTTTCGTCAGATGAATTTTTAGTTCTCCTTTTATGTTCAGATCAAGTTATATGACACATCGACCTATTTAGACTTTTTTTTACCTGACAAGGATCTTTTCTCCCAACGTGGGCTTTTAATGGGTTAAATTTATCAAGGTCACATGGTAAATGCAATCCCATGTTCTTCATAGAATTCAAAACTGATATTAGAATTGTACTTGTTGTTCTACATGTAAAATTTCGATAAGAATTTAAATTTGATAATTTTGTAAAAATGTTCAAGTATTTTTGGATTCTTCAAACAGTTTTTCAAAACTTTTAAAACTCGTTTTCATACTGTATTTGCGTTTTTCAAGCAAGTGCATTTTGCTTACTTATGTTTTTATTAGTGTTGACAGATATATGTACTTTTTAAAAGAAAGTTTCTGTAAAATGTAAAAATTGGCAACAGTAAAGCGGATGAACTGATTAGCTGAAAATACATAATTGCAGTTAGCATGTGACTATGACATCATATGAATTTAGTCCATTATAATTACTCTGTAGACACGAATAAATACTCTATGTAAAATGAAGAATGAAAGAAATGTACTTTATTGCACATATTGCATCTGTATCGAGAATAGTTACATGCACTAAAGACCAGAATCAAAATACAGGGTGATTCAGAAAGAAGTATACAGTTACGATGCACTATAAATCAAGAACAATGTAAGGTATTTAGTATAACTTGCAACAGCATTGTGTAGGACTATTAAAAGTTTCGTTAGAGACAGTCACAGATGTTTTTTGTGTAAACCAGCAGGGTCGGTTCTAGGGCCGGATAAACCATACCCTTGCCTGGAGCTTCCAATTTTAAGGGCGGCATTTGAATTGAATTTGAAAAAAAAAATATATTATTTTGTTACAAAATTTTTTATATATTATCTAAAATATTATTGGGTGTGATTTAACGTATCTTATTTCCTTATCTCATTAGTTTTATGTTTAATGTCAGTTTTCTTTTATGTTGAAACAAGAAAGGTTTGAGCTAAAAGTATATCTTAAAACAAGAAATTACACCTATACTTTCAGCTTGAAAGTATAGATGTGCGTTATACGCCGGATTTTTCAATGTACACTTCTTTATGAGTCACCCAGTATTATAAAAGGAATTAAGGCCAATGTATTAATTTCTTAAATTAATAAATTCAGACAAACTTTCCAAGGCATAATTTTCTTTTATTTTTCAATTAGAAAGAGAAATTAGATTGTGCTTACTTGACTTCATTCTTTTCTTCCTGAATTTTAGAAAGATTTCATGTTGGTCAAAATCTCAAATTAGATATGTCTCACAAGAAGCCTGAAAAGACAGATTGGAAGCGGATGGTCAAAAAATTCTATGGTGAAATTGAAGAGTTTGATAAAAATAGCATCGAACATTTCCATTTTTCTTCATATGGTCATTTTACTCAGGTGAGAAATTAAAAAAATTCATTGGGCTGTGCTTAATAATAAGTGCTTGACAATTCTTCTCATTTGGTGTTGGCTTCTTTTTTAAAATTTACAAATTATAGATAAAAAAGTAGTCGGGCAGCTAATGTCCGCGAATTACAACCACAGGTTATAGTCGTAAGCTTAATTTTTTATATATTTTTTATAAATATATTATTAGAGTTATACAAGGACATTTAAAGAGCTCAAATCATGAAGTCACATGATAAAAACAAACACGTATTTTCCACTGAATTCAAAACAAGCATTAAACTAATTGTACTTGTTGTTCTATTTTTGTAAAACTCAGATAAAATTTCAAATTTCATATTTGGGTAAAGATGTTTAAATGTTGGGGGAGAGGGGAATTTCTTCAAAAAGATTTTTTTAAATTAAAAAAAATCATATTTTATGTTTATACTTTTAAATAAAATACATTTTGTATACATACCGTAAAATCCGGCGTATATGTTAAATATGTCGAGGCTCAAACGTCCTTCCGTTGGTGTGGTATGGAAGTTAGAAGAGAGGGGTATCAACTTAAAAGTCGTCTCTCCTTGTCATTTTACCATGGTTCAAAATTACGAGGTCCATCCCCAAAAGTCCTCGAGTAGCTGAATAGTGCTGAATAATGAGTTAACATTCTCACACTCACTGAATTATGTAGATTTTCCTTACACGTTAGTCAGTCTAGGGCAGGGATGGCGAACCAATGGCACGCGTGCCAATGATGGCACGCGACAGAATATTTTGGGCACGCCATCGATCAAAAAAGATTTGCATTTTACATTAAAATAATTAAGTTTACTATGAAGTATTATGAACATACGCGAGTGATCCGTCGCGACGCCGACAATTCGGGAAGCAGACTTGTTTGTTATGTCTTGCGTAAATACTTCGTATATTATAAATTGCTAATGGTTCAAAGTTTATCTACGCATAGTGTGTGTATGTAACTATTTCTAAATATATTCAAGTTGTTTAAAAAACATATTCTAACGTTTACATTAATAGTTCAGCTTGTATACATCTAATTTATTAATGTGATCTAATTCTTGTCTTGTAAGTCTAATTGGTAAAATAACTCTCACTGCTTTATTTTTAAAAATTTTAATGACCTCAGACAAAAGCGAAAGAGCAGACACTGCAGAAATCTCGTACAAGCACTCAATTTCCTAAAAACAAATAAATCTGCCCATGAGCCCGCAGTCGTGCGCAGTCAGTAAAAAGGGTTTTTTTGGCGGGGGAGGGGGAGGAATCAAGCGAGAGCACGTAGAATAGTCAATTTCATCGACACAACAGTACATTTAAAGTTTTGTGTTAAATTTACGATTTTTAACTGCTATTTAACATGGCTAGTTCAACAAAAAAATAAAAAGTGCAAGATAGTAAGTGTAGCAGAGAATTTCAAACTTGGTGGGCTGAGAAATATGGCATGATCAATAAAGGTGACAAAGCGGTGTGTGTTTTATGTTCTGGAACAGTGGTATGCAGAACATCGTCTGTAAAACGGCATTTTGAAACAAATCACAAATCCTTTTGTGAAAAAAGCGAACCAGAGCAAAAAGAATTAATTGCAAGTGCAATAAAAGACAGAAATAAGCAGTCGACGTCTATGTTTAAATATGTAAGCAGAAATTGTCACACAAGTGAGGCAAGTTACTCGACTGCAAATGCCATTGCTCGGCACGGTAAACCTTTTCAAGAGGGAGAGTTTTTGAAGGAAGCTTGGTTGGCATGTGCGCCCTCACTTTTTGATGATTTTGATAATAAAGATAAGATAATTCAGCGCATCAAAGATGTTCCTCTATCTAGAAACACAATGAAAGATAGAATCTTGAAATTGGCAGAAAATGTTACAGATCAACAAAAAAATGACATTCACTCTGCTCCTTTTATATCGCTATCGCGATCGAAAGTATTGACATTACTAAATCGGCACGTTTAGCTGTCTTTGCTCGATATTGTGTAGGAAACATCATTAAGGAAGAATTAATTGCGTTAACATCGTTGTTAACAACTACAAAGGGCACAGATATTTGTACGGCAGTAAGAAATTCGCTTGCTGAGAAAGAAGTTGATTTGAAAAAAATTGTTTCAGTAACCACTGATGGTACTCAAAATCTGGTAGGCAAAAACATTGTTTCATTTCTTTATTTAAAACAGACGTAGGACATTCGATTCTTGAATGCCACTGCATTATTCACCAACAAGCCTTATGTGCAAAGAGTGGTTTAACATCTCTTGATAATGTAATAACTTTAGTCACAAAAATAGTCAACCTCATATCGTCGCAGCTTTAAATAAACGAAAGTTTGATGCTTTGTTGGATGAAGTCAATTCGGCGTATAATGGCTTAATAATGTATAGCAATGTACGCTGGTTGAGCCACGGGAACGTACTTCAAAGATTTGTTGATTGCTTGGAAGAAATCAGACTGTTTCTACAAAAGGAGATCAAAATTGAACAATACCCACAGTTGATGAATATTATGTAGCTTTTAAAATTGATGTTTTTTACAGACATATGCCAACATTTCAATGAATTGAACATAAAGCTTCAAGGCCCGAATAAAACAGTTATCGTCATGATGGATCTCATTCGCGCTTTTGAAGCTAAACTATATGTTTTCAGAAACGATATTATTACAAAAAACTACAAGTACTTCCCAAACTTGAAAAAAAAATAGCAAAGATTTAGATGCCCAAGAGAAACGAAATGAAGAAAAAGTTATTGATGACTTTATTTCCATAATGGATTCTTTAATCAAAGAAATTTGAGCGAGATTTTCTCAGTTCAAGGAATTATCGGAAACGTTCAAATTTATTATGTACCCTGATGTGATTTCGTTTGATAAACTGAACTTGTCTCAATTCGATTGGTTGGAAATTGAAGGACTTGAAAATGCAACTGATTGATTTCCAGTCTAGTTCAATATGGATTCAAAAGTTTATTGAAACAAGGAAAAAGTTGGAATTGATTGAAGCAGAAAGATTGACAAGCAATATAAGTAAAAATACCAGTAACGAAATTTTGGAAACGTGGAATTCGATTCCAGACGCATTTGACTGTTTGAAGAAGTTGGCGTATGCTATTTTAACCATATTTTCATCTACCTATGTCTGCGAGTCATTATTTTCAGAGATAAATAACATCAAAGACTCTCTTAGAAACCGTTTAACAGACGACTCTAATTCAGCATGCATTCTACTAAAAGTAACATCTTATAATCTATTTATCTTATCATCTTATAATTTATTTATCATCTAATCTACAACAGCAGAAATCACACTAATGTTATTTTAATTTAAATTACAAGTATAACTAAAACATTTACTACTATACAGTACAAAATGTATTTTTTCGTATTAAATAAAGAATTTTGATTTGTCCGTATTTAGTTTTATTAGTTCTTCAATAATCACAGTCAAAATTATTTGATAGCACGCCTATAACTCATTAAACGTTTTTTTAGAAAAAATGGCACGTTGACCCAAAAAGGTTCGCCACTCCTGGTCTAGGGCTATAGACCAAAATAACATGGCAGCCAGAAAGATACTCACAAAATTTGTGTAACGATAGACTTTAAAGGATGATTTACCCACCAGCTCTTTCAAACACCCAAGAGAAATCGTACTCTTCTTGAAGATGATTTTCTGAAGAATGCTGATGCGGTTTTGAATCTTCATGACAGAAACTGTTTTTTTAATAACAACCTAAGAAAATTCTTCCAGTTTCTTTTTCCCTTTCTGTTTTGAAAATTCGGTGACGTAAAGGAAGCTACTAATCCAAAAAGCCCTTGCTTATATCAACAAGATGAAAGGAATATTTAAATGATGACCAACATAGATAATTGAATATACTAATTTCCCATTATGGAACTTCTTTCAGTCTGGGGGTGGGACCAATACGTTACACAGAACACCGGATAGGTACAGGAGATGCTCTTCTAGTCACCGCTACTCCTTATCGACTCTCTACTCTTCTTTGCTGCCAGAAAGGAAATAAAAAAACGTGTTGAACACAGAAACAAAATTAGAATCAGGGTTACACTGAACAAAAAAGAGGAAGTTATCTGCAATACGCATCTAATGATAAAGTGAAGGTTAACTCACACCCTATAAGTAACAAAGAAAAAAGACAAATGGCAAAATTTGCTATTTATCGTTAGGGACCGTTCGACATATTCTCCAACGATCTATGAAGTAGTTAATAGTACCATTCTTGGTGCTCCTGAAGCTACTTATCATGCGTCTCCCCCGCCTTATATCCGTCATATAGAAGATGTAATAATCCATCCACTGCAAAACAGAGGTTGGTCTTCTCGTAAGGTACAACCCAAAGTCAATCACAAGCTTAATGGAATTCGTTCTTGCCTCTGGGTACTCGCCAAGACGTTTCCGTATCCAGAGGGGAAGATGAGACTGGTACCAAATAAACCAACGACATCTGGTGAACGTTCCGAAAAGTAGGTAGTTAAGGTATAGCTGTTGAATCATTAACTTCGGTTTGAACGCCTATGTTTCCATTAGATACCTTTTGTTTTATTCTAAATGTTTTTTTTAGTTAACAGTCTTAAATGTTTTTTCTATGTTCTACAAAATGTCCTATTAATATATGTTAAAGATTTTTGGTGTTTGTATGTATCCCCATTTTATAAGCATATCTAGGAAGAAAAACACATCAAATATTTGTTTCATATTTGAATTAATTTATCTCATTGCGTTATTCTTTCTTTTAAGGTATCCGACTACGTTCGGAACCGTGATTTAAAAAAAAAGGCATAAATGGATAATTTTCATGATATTTAGTGTCACTCAGGTTAGAATACATGCATAAAATTGTTTTAAGGACAGTTTGACAAAAAAATTTACTTAAATATAATATTTTGGCAAAAAATTAACTTAGAATAATCTTTTTTTCCAAAGGTTCTCCTTTTGTGAAAAATGGTTCTATTATAATAATATTTTGTCTGTATATAGCTCACACCTCTCTACAGAGGCTCAACTAGAATTTTTGAAAAATTCACATTATTTTCAGAGTTACCACCCATTGAAATAATTATTGGCATTTTTTTTTAAATTGCTCCCCTCTGTTGTCGTAAAATATGAATAAACCCACTTCTAAGTTATATATTTCAAAAATTCTAGTTGAGCCTCTGTAGAGAGGTCTGAGCTATATACAGGCAAAATATTATTATAATAGAAGCATTTTTCACAAAAGGAGAATATTTGGAAAAAGATTATTATAAGTCAATTTTTAGCCATAATATTACATTTAAATAATTTTTTTTTGTCAAAATGTCCTTAAAACAATTTTATGCATATATTCTAATCTAAATGATACTAAATATCATGAAAATTATCCATTTATGCGCTTTGCAAAATCACGGTTCCGAACGTAGTCGGATACCTTACTATTATTTTATTTTGTTTAACTGAAAAGTGTTTGTGTGGCGCTAAGTGTAAAAATGTGTTTACTCTTAGGTTGTTTGGGCCACTACGTGGCGTATCGGCTGCGGCAAGGCCATGTATATGAAAAATAACCGATATTCAGTGTTCCTCGTATGCAACTATGGTCCAGCGTAAGAAAAAAATTTTTATTTTTGAGATTAACGAACACCTTTTTTTCAGTGATTTCTAGATTCAATTTCTCTAAAAGAGATGTAAATCAATGGGCAAAATTCATAATAGTCACATGATAAATGCAATCCTGTGTTCTGCATTGAATTCAAAACTGACATTAGACTTTACTTGTTATTCTATTTGTAAAATTTAGGTAAAATTTCATATTTGATAGTTGAGTAAAGAGGTTCGAGCATTAAGATTCCTCAAATAGTTTTTCAAAATTAAAAAAAAATACATATGTTACTCAATTACCTTGTTTAGCTATGTATGTTATTATTGTTGACAAATATATGGATTTTAAAAGAAAGTTTCTGCAAATATATATAGCAAAAGTTGGCAATAAGGAAACACATGAACTGAGTGGACAGAAACACGTGACTGCATTTATTATATAACTGTGACGTCACACAGGATAATTTAGCTCATTCGGCGTTCATTATCATGTAAACTAAAATATACACTACATTTTTTTTTATCTAAAGTTTTAATTTTCGTGCAAATAAAACATGTTAAGTTCATTTATTTAATATTAACTTTAATTGTTTTGGTAACTTGACGAAAGAGTAGCATTCATACAAACGTTCATTAACCTACTTAGTCAAGTGTACAATGTAAATAATTCTTATAAATATATATCTGGGATCTGTACGTAAATGAAGGAAGGAAAAGGCAAGAATTGATTGATGAGAGAAGGGGTGAAAATATAAGCAGATCTCGTTATGGAATCTCAAAGACCAGTGGAATAACGGAGAATATTAGGACCCTCCCCCCCCTGCAAAGTCAGGTTTTGGGTTGTCAACCGGATCTTACAAAGGATAACAAATCCATAAGTTCTAGCTTTGGCCCTTTAGAATCTTGTTCCCATCCGTGATGGGCGAGGGCTAGGGTGTATGTTACGCCCCAGGCAAAGACGTGTTACCGATGCTTACCCAAAACAGTAAGCTTGATGAAAAAGAGGATCCATCTCCTAGGTATTTTGGAGTCATAAGCCCATGCTTACTGAAAGAAGTTGAGCCTCTTAAAATTTTAAAATCGAATTTTGCTGGATTAACAGCATCTAAGAGCTTCGCAACGAGAACAGTGAAAAAGACTTTATAATTGTATAGCTGTGATTGTGGTCATGATCTCGTGACTGGCGTGTCATGAGTTCGAGCCTTAATGCCACTGAATCCTCCGAGTAGAGAGGCTGACCCACGTTAAATCCATCGAGGATCAGCCCTTCCGCTGGCGTGGTGTGATAGTTTGAAGAAGAGAGTGTCAGCTGAGGTATCTCTTCGTCACTTAACCGAAATTCAAAATTAAATACGAGGTCCGTCGCCAATAGCCTTTGTCGCAAGAAATCAGTCTTTTGCTAAATCAAAGTCAAAAAGTGTTCTATAATCCTTATCATGAGTAAAAAGGAAAATTTCACTTATCTTTTATCTTTATTTATAGAACTTCAAATCGTGATCGGGTCTCCAAGAAGTTAAATAAACAACGAGAGAGACCTTAAAAAAACAGTTATCGAAGAAGAACAGTATATATTTTTCCATCTAAATGGGTTAATTGGACGTAATGCTGCAACTACAGGAATAGACTGAACATAACATGAACAAAATCTAGAACACATTTAACAGCTTAAAATTACTACATCGAATTTCGAGACATCTTTTACGAATTTAGTCATCTTTTTACGAATACAAAATCAAAACAAAGCATACAGTTTTCACACGCACGCGTGGATTCAGAGCTCAGTTATTGGTGGTAGGAGAGTGTTGCCAGACACAACAGCCTTCGCATTGCTTTATATGACGCGCGATTCTAATAAACTCTCACTCACTCAACATGTACATAAGCACAAAAAATTTCAATTAATATTTTGAGAAAAAAAAAGAAAGGGTGTTTTTTTAGAGGTATAGAACTTTAAATTGCAATAAAACAACGATGTATTATTCGATTGACATGAATTTTTTTTATTCGAAAGATAATCTTGTGGCATTACATTTTAAATATGATCAAGCAAGGTGTAGATTCGTCGAATGGGCCCAAAACGAGATTGCCGTTGTTCCCGATTTTCATAAGCAAATTTTGCTTAGCGATGAAGCGCACTTCTGGTTGAATGGCTACGTCAACAAACAAAACTGCCGCATTTGGAGTGAAGCTAATCCACAAGTGTATGTCGAAACACCGTTACATCCAGAAAAACTGACTGTTTGGTGCGCTTTATGGGCTGGTGGAATCCTTCTTCAAAAACGATGAAGGCCACAACGTTACAGTCAATGGTGATCGGTATAGAGCCATGATTACTAACTTTTTCATTCCTGAATTGAACAATCATGATGTCCAGGAGCTGTGGTTCCAACAAGACGGCGCAACATGTCACACAGCTCGTGCCACAATCGATTTATTGAAAGACACGTTTGGTGACCGCCTAATTTCACGTTTTGGACCTGTGAATTGGCCTCCAAGATCTTGTGATTTAACACCGCTAGACTATTTTCTCTGGGGCTATGTAAAGTCATTGGTCTATGCGGATAAGCCACAAACGCTTGACCATTTGGAAGACAACATTCGCCGTGTTATTGCCGATATACGGCCACAAATGTTGGAGAAAGTCATCGAAAATTGGACGTCCAGATTGGACTACATTCGAGCCAGCCGTGGCAGTCCTATGCCATAAATCGTATTTAAAATGTAATGCCACAAGATTATCTTTCGAATAAAAAAAATTCATGTCAATCGAATAATACATCGTTGTTTTATTGCAATTTAAAGTTCTATACCTCTAAAAAAACACCCTTTATATAAAAATAAATGAAATTTTTTAAATTTATAAATATATGAAACACAAAACATAATTTTAATTTCAGTGGAAATGTGGCGGATAAAGAAGTGTACGAAAAAGGAAACCCATGCTCAAAATGTCCTAAGAAAACATGTTGTGGAGATTCATGCAAAAACCAGAAAATCAATGCTAAGTACAATGGACTCTGCAGTAAGTTTGACTCTTGTTCTCTATTTTCCTTTTGGAAGGTAAATTAACAAATGAATGCTTAAACGAGTACATGTCGTTTATGCGGTTAAACTGTTTCAAATGCAAGAAATCTATTTTGGAATTTCCTAGTCAATACGGTACTTTTTTAACAGGAAGCAATTATCTTTCCACACTAGCACAAATCCAAATTTCACACAAATATAAAAAGAAGAAATAGAAATTCGTTGTCACAATATCGCATAAAGCAAATGAAACACATGCAGTCGTTGTCAAACTTCCAAACTCTAAATATTTCTTCTCATATAATCACCCTACACATTTTATGACAAATCTATACGGAACTTTATCACTAACCTTCTGAGACGTCTTTTTTAGGGAAATTTAATTCCCTACCTATTTCCCATCAACTCCAAAAAGAGGACAGGGATTCCTTATTATGCAGATTAGATAAAGTATTTAAGTCAAACGGAATAGTAAAGTGAGAGACAGTAGGAGAGGGAGATTGTGAAGCAGGAAGTTATAATAGTGAAGTTAGAGATTTACTATTGAAGATTTCTAGGTGGATAAATTAGGCACAGGAAGAGCTGAGATTCAGTGTGGTAAATATTTATTTATAATTAAAGTCTCATTAAAGTTTTATATTAGGAGTGAGATTAAAGTTAAATGTTTAGTAGGAACATTATTGAATATAATTCTGGGATCTCTTATTGCGGTAATCTCTGCGTGATCGATATTCTAATTGTTAATTAATTGGATCATTAAATATTTAAGTTAATATAAAAGATAGTCCCTTTTAAACCTCATAAAGCTATTTTGATTTATTTGTTATCAAAAGTCTTTGATTCTATTTGGGAAAGATAACCAAATAAAGAAAGTTATTTATAAAAATGGCTACTGGTTCTTCTTTGACTCAAAATTTTTTTCGTTCTCAAAGTGAGATCCAAAGGGATCTTCACAATTTTATATTGATCCCGGTTCATTGGTTTTTATCACAAAATTTGATCAAATGAGAACGTTTGGCTGTATAATTTGTCGCCAAGGTTACCTCTACCTAGCATTGTTTTAATATGCTATAATAAGAATACATATCCTCTCTACCTGCAACTGGCTTTCTGGCCACAATACCTGTTCAGCAGAGAAATAAACTAAAGTTAACATTTTTGTTACTATATATATATATATATATATATATATAATGAAAGAATGATGATTTTGTAGTAAATAAATCCTACAAATCAGATGGAGATAAAACTTTGAAATTTAGAAACCACAGTATGAGACCCATTAAACGAATACGAAAAAGTCAACAGACAATTATTACATCTTCTAAAGCCAACACAGACCAAGAGCCATACTGTAAGATTAAGCATGTTTTATAAGATCCAAACTTTCCCCTTTTAGCAGAAAATTTATATGAATTAGTACTAGAAAAATAATGAACTAAAACGTATATACAATAACACATAAGCCTAATGTTAACACAAGTATTCAAATATAATACAAATAGATAAATATCACAAATTAGAAAAAGTTTTATGCATAATATGAAAACGTAACGTATAAAAATCAATTTAAGAAAAAGAGAGCGCGTGATAGAAAGAAATTCAAAAAACATACTTAAAAAATCCAAAAAGTAAAATTAGAAACGGATGTAAATTAACTAAAAGAACTGAACGGAAGATATATGGGAACTGGAAATTGTGTGTGAAATTATATAATATTAACCGATTACTATCCGTATTAATGGCGTTATCTGTGCAAATATTGTAAAGCTGTTATAAAATATTCAAATAGAATTAAAAAGAGAAACTGGAACTATATAAAAATTAAGTGAAAATGTATAACGAAAAGATATATATTCACAAAGAGTGGCCCAATTATTATGACTACTTGATACTTATATGGAGATCTGCTATAATTTCACATAATTGCCTCTAGAGGGCGAGATAACAAGTAATAAGAGATGTAAGAATAAAGAAGCACAGTGTTGTTCGAGAAGAAATACGGGGAGAACGTGATTTATCTGTATTTTGTTCAAATTCAAACTTCTAAATAATTATTCAAATTCGTAATTCAAAAATTCAATTCGGATTCGTGCATTAAAAATGAATAAATTGCTCTTACCTGTCAGAAGGAGAAGCGACGCACAAAAACATCCCAGTCGGATGGCGGGACAAAAAACGTTTTTATTTACAAAACAGGAACGCTATTTACACTAGAAGCAAGCGACTACAGCGCCGCTAAACAGGAGTTAACATATTTGAACGCGGAATGATTGTAGGTGCTCGAAGTGTCGGAACGAGAATCAGCAAAACGGCTATGTTTGTGGAAGGTTCGAGAGCAGCAGTTATTGTTGTTTACAGAGAGAGAATTACCAAGCAGAAATCCGGGTCTCGACGTCAGGCATGTGGACATTACAAGCTACTAAAAGTTTGCACAGAAAGGAGAATTGCAAAAGTTATCCAGTTAAACAGTATTTCAAATTACTGGGAATCTCAATCAAGGAGCAACTACAAACGTCTTTGAACGAACCGGTCACTGTACATTACACTGTATAGCCTATGGTAGCCAACGACCTGTTCGAAACCCTATACTGTTGGCTGTGAAGAAGAATACATGTCTAGAGTTCGCAAAGGAACTCGAGGATTGGACCTCAGATGACTGGAAAAGAATCATATGTTCCGCGATGAATCACATTTCCAATTGCCCCATGTAGATGACAAGAGTGCGAATATGGAGAAGACAGAATGAATATACAAACCCCATTTGCCTTGCCACAACTCTTCAAGGTTATCAAGGGAGCAATATTATATGGGAGAAGTGACGTAACGTAAACCCCAGCAAGCGGATTTAGCCACTTTATAAAATATTAAAGTCAAAATCTGATTTTGAAGGGGGCCCCTAATATTCTCCGTTACGCCACTGTATGGGAGATGTTTTTATGACATTGCATGGGTGCTTTGAGTCATGTAGAAGAATCTCTGAATGCCCAAGGGTGTTTAAGGTATCCAACTACCCTAAAATTATGATTATTTTCAAAAATTGACAATTTATTTTTAAGATTTCATTTTGTAGATCATCTTATTAGCTTTATAAAAGTACCAAGTTTTTTATTTTCCATTCACTAGGACAAAAACTACAAGTGTTTTATTAAAAAAGCAGATGCTATAACTTTACATAAGATGCCAAACTTTAAAATGCGTTTTACTCAAAATGTGTTTTCTTCGAAAAACTCAAACGGGGACAGCGATTGCTCAAAACGTTTTTAAAAAAAATTGCTGATATTTTTTGTGTATGTTCTGTATAACAGTAAAAGTGTTTTAACCTTCAGATTTATCAATCACTGTTTTATTTCAAAATTTACAGTTTCTTATGTGAATATAATCACGGTTTTTTAAAGCAATTTCATGTAGTCACTAAGATAAAATGCTTTAGTTTTTGTAAAAATTAAAATATCTGTTATCCTGAAGGTCATTTCAAACATAAATTACAAAGTAATACATCAAAATTGAAAAATTGAAAATTTGTTCATAAAAATTTTGTACAGAGTCGGCCCCGTTTATGTAATTTTTTGTACAATTTTACCAAATTTTCTCATTTTAATTACAATAAATTTTTTTCTGTTTTCAATTTTAGGATTTTTTTCTTAAAATATACTAAATAAATCTAAAAATCACAAAAAAGTCTCCATACCTCCATTTTTTAAAAAAAAGTTCTCGCAAGTGGTCGGATACCTTAAGTGATTACGCAAATCAAGCACACCATTTTGTATCAATAAAGTACCCTGCCTGAGATGAATGCATTCAGCAGATCAATTCCCTCTGTCATACAGCTGACATTGTTTCTGATGGTTCAAAGAGCATGACAGAAACATTATCTTTCATTGCTGGCCTACACAATAAACAGATCTCAATCCAATTAAGAATCTGAGATAAGATTAAACCTGGCATCTGACAGTTGGATCCAGTATCATTTAATCTTAAGCCATTGGAAAGTGCAATTGAAAGGATATGGTTCTCAAATTCCTCATACAACCTACCCACAACTCATAAAGTTTATGCCAAGGAGAATCTGTGCAGTATTAAGAGCAAAAGGTAGCCCAATATTGTATGGAAGGGATGGTCATAATAGAGTGTCCTCATACATGAGAATCGTTGATATAAATCACACATCTAAAGAGTGTTTTTTTCCAGGTAGAGAAGTTTAAGTTGGCATTACTTTCCAAGATGGCGACCGATTTAACAGCTGTCAAGGGATTTAATCTCAGTTTGGTTTGGCAATTCATCCAAACGATCATCAAGCAAGGCGTAGATTCGTCGAATGGGCCCAAAACGAGATTGACGTTGTTCCCGATTTTCATGAGCGAATTTTGTTTAGCGATCAAGTGCACTTCTGGTTGAATGGCTACGTCAACAAACAAAACTGAGGCATTTGGAGTGAAGCTAATCCACAAGTGCATGTCGAAACACCGTTACATCCAGAAAAACTGACTGTTTGGTGCGCTTTATGGGCTGGTGGAATCCTTCTTCAAAAACGATGAAGGCCACAACGTTACAGTCAATGGTATAGAGCCATGATTACTAACTTTTTCATTCCTGAATTGAACAATAATGATGTCCAGGAGCTGTGGTTCCAACAAGACGGCGCAACATATCACACAGCTCGTGCCACAATCGATTGATTGAAAGACACGTTGGGTGACCGCCTAATTTCACGTTTTGGACCTGTGAATTGGCCTCCAAGATCTTGTGATTTAACACCGCTAGACTATTTTCTCTGGGGCTATGTAAAGTCATTGGTCTATGCGGATAAGCCACGAACGCTTGACCATTTGGAAGACAGCATTCGCCGTGTTATTGCCGATATACGGCCACAAATGTTGGAAAAGTCATCGAAAGTTGGACGTCCAGATTGGACTACATCCGAGCCAGTCGTGGCAGTCCCATGCCAGAAATCATAATTAAAATATAATGCCACAGGATTATCTTTCGAATAAAAAAAATTCATGTCATTCGAATAATACATCGTTGTTTTATTGCAATTTAAAGTTATATACCTCTAAAAAAACACCCTTTATATGAAGAGAGAGAGAGTGAAACAAACAAAGAGAGGGAGAGAAGGGGTGAGAGAGGCAAAAATATTTCGAAAAAAAAACAATATACAAATATGTTCATATAATTTCACATGTTTCCAATTATTTTAAAGTACTGTTAAATACATGTATATAAATTTTACGATATAACTACCTACAAATCCGGCGTATAATACGCACTTTTAATACAAAGAAAAAGATCGAAATTTAGGAGTGCGTGTTACATTAGTGCCGGATATAAAAATGTTAGTTTTACGAATAAAGAAAAGATGAGCGTAAGAAATTAGATTTCTATATACACTGCTGGACAATTGCTAAGGACGGATAACACTATCATCCATAGCAACCACAAAATGAAAGGAAGCAAAATGTGGAAAATTAGAATAAGTGCGGGATATTAGTAAGAAGTATGAGTATGCAAATTTTTTTTCCAAGTCTGTTCATCACGTGATAGCGTTCATAAGAGCTTTAAAGGTTTTGACGCGTGTGGACAGTTGTTGTTTCAAGTCAAAGTTTTACAGGAAAGATGTAATAGACGAACTTAAAATTTTTGGCATGTCTTCCCGACATCACATAGATGATTTTATGCGTGGCCGAATTATTGGAAAGATCGAAGAAGGGCGAAAAATAACAGATGTTGCCAGGGAGTTCGACATCGCTCACAGCGTTGTTTCACGACTGTGGAAGTCTTAAAACTACTGGAATGTGTAGTAGACGGCACGGGGGAGGTCGTGTTAGAAGTACGACGCCTGCAGAAGACAGATATATCGTCCTATCAGCAAAAAAGAACAGGCGCACCACAGCTCAGCAGGTGGCAAATCAGTTTCTTGCTGCCTCAGGGAAGCAGATCACCCGAAAAACTGTTGCCAGACGTTTGAGGGGGAGGAGGACTATACGCACGCAGACCTGTTGTGTGTGTCCCATTGACCAGACAGCACCGTACTGCCCGTTTGCAATGGTGCGGTGAGCATCACAATTGGACTGAACAGGACTGGGCATGCGTACTATTCTCAGATGAGAGTAGGTTCAGTCTATCATCGGATTGTAAACGCCAACTGATCTGGCGCGAGAGTGGTACTGCTTATCGTCCAGAAAATATCCAGGAAAAGGACCGATATCCGACATGCAGTATCATGGTGTGGGCCGGCATCATGATCAATGGCCGCACGCGCCTACATGTGGTTGCGAATGGGACTATGACGGGCCAACGATACATTGATGAAGTTCTACTTCCTCATGTTCGTCTTTTTCCGTGGTGCTGTCGGTGATAAATTTGTTTTTATGGACGACAACGCAACATGTCATCGAACACTCGCTGTTCAGGATTATCTAGACAGCGAGGGTATTCAACGTCTCGTATGGCCAGCGCGTTCTCCAGATCTAAACCCCATTGAAAATGTGTGGGATGCTTTGGGGAGGCAAGTTGCTGGTCGAAACTATCCTCCGACAAACAAGAACACCCTCATCCGTGCACTCACAGAGGAATGGGATAAATTGCCTCAACAGCTGCTGGATAATGTTGTGCAAAGTATGGTACGACGTGTGGAATGTTGCATCACACTCCACGGTGGACATATCCCGTACTGATACCTTTCTTTAAGGTGCCTGCTGACTTTTAGATGCATTGTTCCATTTCTCCGTACGCAGATCAAATGAACATTTTTATTTCTTTCAAATGTTTCACAGCTTTTGTACTTTCCAGAACAATAAATATTCTTTATTCTAATGTCTGAACAGTGTGGCAACTATATTTTATCCTACTAGGCCTCATGTCTCGCTTAATGTTATGCTACATAGCAATTTGTGATCCGTCCTTAGCAATTGTCCAGCAGTGTATATCTAAATACTGTTCATTTAAAAAAAAGAAGTATACCTTATAAACTTTCAACTTTTTCTCAACCTCAAACTTTTTTCTCCTTTCAATCTTTTTTTTGGGGAGGGAGGGCTTTAGGGTTGTAGTTTTAGAAGTATACCATTGTTCAAAAGCCTAAGATAATATTTTTAATAAATTACTTCAAAAGGTAAGAACATTGAATATGTACATTTTCAGATTTCTTTATTTAAAAAGGGGCTTGCTTTATACGGTGAATATGCCTAAAAGTTCAAAAAAATTAAGTATGAAAGTATAAGTGTGCGTTATGCGCTGGTTATCGTAATATGCCGAAATACGAGGCATTTAAATAGCGATTCTAATATAGCCTATTTAGTAGAGCTTCTTATATAAAAATAGTATTATTTATGTATATTGCTTAAATGTTTAACTACAATTCTGAATTAATAATTTTATTTTATCTTTACAGAAGTGCTTGATGTAAATACTTTTCAAATATAAAGCCTTTTCTTCAGATCAAAACTTTGTGCTTGAAATCATTTTTGTGTCAAGATGAAATGTCTGGATTAAATATCAGTTAACAATCTAGGGAAGTTTTTGAGACCAACTATGTGCATCGGAATTCTCTTAAAAATATGAGAAAATACTTCCTTTTAAATGTATTTGTTATCTGTAGTCCATTAAATGACGTATATTGAGAATAAACGTTCTATTCTTCTCAGTTGTCTTTCTTTTAAATATTGTTACGCTGATCTGGATTCATGGATTTTATGCTGTTAGTTCCTAAGAACAAAACAGTTCCGTAATAACGATGAAATTATTGTAGTAGAAAAACAGTCCTTAAAATGCAGGATTCAGCATAAAAATTGCTCAATAAATTCAAGAAGGTTCTCAATCTTTCTCCAACACTGAGACACAACTATCAGCGTCTAGAAATACAGGCACGTAAAGTCAAAGTTTATCCACACACACGAGCAACCACTCGCTAGTGAACTCTTCTACGGCTGAAGTAAAACTGGCCCAGTTTCCGCAAGCGACTGCTATTTATAGTCTGCGCGACTCCCTTCCAGTGCTTTCTCGAAAAATCGAAACAGTCACAGATTATGGTGTTATGATATTTCTCCAGTAATTTCCAGAAGCATCCATATGGTTGCCAAAAATGATGCCAACTTGGCTATATCACCACTATTTCACCAAGTTTCTTTTAAAACACCATTATAATGTGAAGTATGGAATGTTTGCGAATATTACAATTTTAATCATTAGAAAATACAGTAGAAAGTAGTGTTAACTTATTAAATATCCAGATGCAAATTATTTGCACTACTTTAAGATCGAGTTAAGTATTAATTACACAAAATTCGTAGCAATATTTTGGTTACAGTTACAGGTTTTGTGGGATATGTAGCAATATAGGCTATTATCCCCAATCGATAATTACAAAAATTATTTAATTATTCTGATATTATCTCACAGTTAATAAAATTAAATTCGTGAAATCTTGTTGAGTAAACGAAACGTAAGTAAATACTTCTGATTATTTGCGTGGTGAAAAAGAATAGTTATTCATATGTTGAAATACAATTATAAGAACAATATAAAACCTTTTTTTTTACTAAAAATACAATGTTATTCTTAAATACAATTTTAAAATAAAAAAAATTCATTTAAGAAACTTTTATTTAAATTATTCATTTCTACAACACATTTTACTAATTTGCCTACAGTTTTCTTTTATAAAATCTTGATCAAATATTGGGGATAAGATATGACTGAAAATAAAACCTTTTTTTTAATGCTTAGATTTTTTTAGATGACGAAAATTCCTAAAAATCAAAAAATATCTTACAAACCCCTGCTGTAAAAACAAATAATTGTGTCATAAAAATATCGGAGTCAACGAACTGTTAACGGCGACCGTGAGCTCTGAGCGAGAGTGAGTGAATATGAGTTATATTAACGTTGCTTTATAAATTAACACGAAGGCTGACGGACTTCATAATTTGAAGTTTCAAGTGACGAGGACGACACCTAACTGAAACCCCTACTCCAAACTACCACACCATACCAACGGGAGGACTTTGAGCTCGACAGATTTAACGGGCATTAGGCTGTGCACGAGAAACCCCCAAAGGAAATTTTCAGTCTGTAGTTGTAAACCAGATAACACAGTGTATATTACGGCGATGGCTTATCCACGCGTTCAGTGGCATACACAAGAGTAGGGCTTTGGGATTAAGCTCCCCCTAGCGACGTAACGTACACTCCTGCAACCCTCACATTGCGGGGGGTGGGGTGGATTCTAGTGGGCCCAAAGCCTGACTGACACCAAGGACGTATTTAACCAGTTTATTAAATATTAAGGTCAAACATGAATGTGCAGGGGGCTAATACTTTCCTTTACATCACTGGCCCCCATATCGATCAGTACATTATTAATTTTTAGCAGAGAAATTATGCCTAGGGGCTTTCCTTTACATGTTTTTTAGATTATATCCTCAGTGATTGTTTCCCGAGGGATCGGTTTGTAGCTCTAAACCCTCTTCGGGTGAACTCGGTTCCTCTGGGCATTCCTCCTCCTCTTTCTTCTATAAAAGAGGTCTGTGTATGCTACTGCATATGTTGTTTTATTATATCCTCGAAAACACCCGTTATCCGAAAGTAAATTTCCAAACAAATAATGTTATTTTAAAGAAATTCAAAACTTTTTAAAATATTTACTTTTTCTATAAAGTTATGTTTTTAAGGCATCCAACATCATATATATTGGTGTTGCAATACAAAAATCCACACCACGCGCGCGAACAGCCTTTTACCTGATTAACCTACAAGGCTAATGACACAGAAAGTTTAAATTTGAGCTGTGCATCTTGTTTTCTACAATCAGTTTGATCCATTTGTTTTATCAGTATAATGTTTAAAAACCTAATTATTACGGACTTTGAAATTAAACGGAGAAAAAAAAATCTCAGAAAAAATGATAACTTTGAAGGAAATACCAAAATTAACAGAAATAACGGTTGACATTATTCAAAAAAAAAAAAAAAAAAAAAACTCAACACACGCGCTCGCGATTCGAAGAAATGATCAATGCAAAACAATTTTAAAGATAAGTTATTTCATCAACTCTCACCAATACTAATGATTCTCGCAATTTCAGTCACACTTCGTGACGAAAAGAAATGGTGGCATGAATCACAGGAGAAAAAAATAAATTAATAACCCGAAGCGTAGTGTGATATTTCACCAATGCACTGAAGCGTGGATTTTTAATTTTTGTTCAATAAAAAAAACCCGATTGTTTATCATAGAAATGTTCAATTTTTTTATTATCTATATTGTTTTGATGCAACAATTACGATACAAACTTTTTATGTTAATTTTGAAGGGAAAATTAAGTTTGAGAATTTAAAATTTTCCTTTTTGCAAAATTAAGGAATCTGACTACGTTCGGAACCGTGATTTTAAAAAAGCGCATAAATGGATAATTTTAGTGATATTTAGTGTCACTTAGATTAGAATACATGTATAAAATTGTTTTAAGGACATTACGACAAAACACACACACACACACAAATATTATTTAAATACAATGTTTTGGCAAAAAATTAATTTAGAATAACCTTTATTCAAAATGCCCTCCTTTTATAAAAAATGCTTCTATAATAATAATAATATTTTGCTTATATTCAGTAAAGACTTCTTCAAAGAGTCTGAACTAGGAGTTTTGAAAATTTCACATTATTTTTAGAGTTTAGATTACCACCAATTGAAAAAATTATCGGCGTTTTTTTCTTAAAATTGCTCCCCTTTGTTGCAGTAAAATATGGATAGATCCACTTCTAAGTGATATATTGGAAAAATTCTAATTCAGCCTCTGTACAGAGGTCTGATCTATATACAAGCGAAATACTATTATAATAGAAGCATTTTTTATAAAAGGAGAATGTTTTAAAAATTGGTCATTCTATGTTCATTTTTTGTCAAAATATTGTACTTAAATAATTTTTTATTGTTATACTATTCTTAAAACAATTTTATATACATTTCCTAATCAAGTGACACTAAATATCATAAATATTATCAATTTACACGCTTTTGCAAAATCACGGTTCCGAACGTAGTCGGATACCTTAATGTAATTTAAATAGATTTCCATCTTGAATGCAGTTATTGGACATATACTTGCAAAGTGCATAACCTCTTCAAGATCTAATCTCCTATCATTGATTTTTCAGAGCCTATGGCCGCGGTAGCCAGTGATCAAGGAAACGGACTCGTGGCCGGCATGTCATGAGTTCGAGCCGAGTACCGCTGAAGACCCACCGTGTAGTCCTCGTCACTTGACCATGGTTCAAAATTACTAGGCCCGTCGCCAAAAGCCCTCGTGTAGCTGAAGAGTGCGACGTTAATATTCACTCATTTTTTGAGAGCCTATAAAAACTCTCTTCTTCCGTTATCCATTAGTGTAATGTGTTATATGAAATTTAAATGGGGAGACACACACACATTTATTTAATAAGAAAACAAGTGTTTTAGGAACATTAAAATTTCAAGTAATATAAAAAAAAATTTTAAGTAAATTCCTACTTAGATCAACAAAGAAAATTTTTATTTTAGCTACTTTTTATTAAATAGTTACAATTAATATAAATATGTATATACGTATGACAGAATCACAACCTTAAGTGGTAATTAATTTTTATTCATTATTATTAAAGTATCGTATTGTCTTCCAAAAAATCGTGTCTATAAAATTTCAGTTCAACTGAATGTTTTAAAACGTGCGAATAAAACCTTTTCAAGTTTTGACACAAGTCGCCAAAAGGATCGCTAAGTCGCCAAAAATTATGCCAACGTGGCCGTATTTGTAATTCTTTAAATAATTAGTTTTAATCAATTAATTTTTATTAACAAAATTCAATTATTGTATTGTCATCCAAAATAATAATGTATATAAAATTTCAGCTCAATTGAGCGTTTTAAAACGTATTTTATTAACGATTGAAAATTCACAACCAAGATAAATAAATAAATATAGAGAGAGTGTGAGCTATAATAGTAGGAATCGAATAAAAGGAGGAAACATTTGTACAATTATAACATGCCAATAATGTCATTTTTTGATATGCTTTAATATTTGGATAGTTTTTAACCGTGGAAAAGAATCACTTTTCACAAACAAATTCACTTGTTACTTTCTTCTAAGAAGAATTAATTGATCGATGTATAAGCAGCGTTGATTCTTCCATTATTTTCTCTTATACTTTTACATCCATTATAATGCTCCTAACAGAGACATAAATCAATAAACGTACTTTATTTTGACGAGCTTGTTTGAAATTTTGTGTCTTGTTCTCTTACTGCTTAGCTACGACGCTTCAAGAGATGCACATCAGTTTTAATTGATGACATTCTGAACTATTTTTGGCGAAGTTTAGCCCTATGTCTGCAATGGGCTCAATTCATGTGACGTCATAGTCACATGATAGTGAAATCCACGTGATTCTAGTCAATCAATTTAAAAACTCATGTGACGTCATAGTCACACGATAAAAACTATCTTGTGTTTCCAGCTAATCAGTTCACGCGCTTCGGTGTTGACAAGTTTTGCTCTTTGCAGAAACTTTCTCTTAAAAAGTACATATGTATACAAAATACATGTATTTAAAAGTATAAGCATAAAATACGATTTTTTTTTAATTTTAAAAATCTTTTTGTTCCTAACATTTAAACATCCTTACCCAAATAGGAAATTTGAAATTTTATCTGAGTTTTAAAAAATAGAACAAGTACATTTACAGGTAGTTTAATGTTTGTTTTGAATTCAATGGGGGAACACGTGTTTGTTTTTATCATGTGACCTCATGAATTGAGCCCATTCTCTTAGTTTTTAACAATCACTCTGTCATTAGCTTACTGTACTTCATTTCTTGACGGGATGGGGGAGGGGAATAAATGCTTTGTTTATAATGTGTCAAAATGACGAAAGCAATGATGCTTTCATTTTTTTTAAACTCCATATCAGAGGTCACCAAAGTGATGGTATGTAGACCACTACTGGTTCGGGAGAAGATTTCGCTGCTCCCCAGAAAATTGTAGAATATACTCTCTAGTTACGTTAAGTAATGTCTTAAGATGTATTGAATGTGTTCTTAGATCATAATTTTTTTAATAAATATTTCTAAAATTCCCAAAATCCTATTAGTGGTCCTTGGGATTTAAATTATGAATGTGCTGTCCCATGAGGTCAAAAAGTTTAGCGACTGCTGGTCTATACAACATAATGTGAAGCCGAGAGGGTGAGTGGTAGCGTTCCGCGATTCCACACCACAGGTCCGGGGTTCAAATCCCTGCTGGGCAAGGTTGAGTCAGCCTTTCATCTCTTTCGGGGGTCGATAAATGAGTACCAAGCTTGTGCTTGGAAACTAAACACTGGAGATTTCATGTGAGACTCAACACCTGACCGTGACATCTGCTCAGGCACCTCAGCACCCAATGGTCACGTATACTGAGATGGGCACAGTAGGCCTTGGCCCTCATATGCTGTTGCGCCACTGAGTTTAGTTTATAACATAATGTACTCGGTCGATTCAATTTTAATTTTCACTAACGTCACATTCTGAATTTACAAGAGAGCTACTGACAAAGAGCTTCGTAATTTCGAATCTCGGTCAAATAACGAGGGAGACATCTTAACTGTCCCCTTGTAACAACCTGTGGGTTGTTGGTGCTTGGGGGTTCAAGCAAAGATCAGTCATAACAACTTTTAAACACAATCTTATTTACTACTTCACTAAGGTATCCGACTAGCCTAAAATCATGATTTTTCTTAAAAATTGACAAATTTCTTTTATGATTTTATTTTAAAGGTAAGCTTATTAACTTTATAAAAATACCAAGTTTTTTATTTTCCATTCACTAGAACAAAAACTACAAGTGTTTTAGTAAAAGCAAGCGCCGTGACTTTACATAAGATGTCAAACCTTAAAATGAGTTTTACTCAAAATGTGTTTTTTTCGAAAAACTCAAACGGGGACAGCGATTGCTCAAAAAGTTTTTAAAATAATTTGCTGAAATTTTTTGTGTATGTTCTGTATAATGGTAGAAGCGTTTTAACCTTCATATTTATCAATCACTGTCTTATTACAAAATGTACAGTTCTTTATATGAATATAATCACTGTTTTTTAAGCAATTTTATCTAACAACTAAGATAAAGTGCTCTAGTATTTGTAAAAATTAAAATATCTCTTATCCTGAAGGTCACTACAAAAAGAAAGAACAAAGTAATACATCTAAATAATACATCTAAATTCAAAATATAACTTTGTAGAAATTTTAATACCGTTCATTTAAAAGAGAAATCTAAAAAGAAGCTATTGAAAATAGCATGGAGCGCAATGCGACCAAAATCCCTGTGATTTCCAGCAAGAAACAATTTTTACCTATTTCACAGCGTCTGCCCATTTTGCTGCCCATTCCATTTTAGTCCCGTAATAATTTTGGGTACGAGCTGCCAAGCGTCTGCCTAGAAAATCCCATACATGCTCGATGGGATCTCTTACTTAATTTTGGCCTTATTTTCTTAAAAGTGTACGCCTCTAAATATGGAATCTAAAAACGGGTCACAAAAAAAGGTCTGTACGACTCCATGATGCCTCCCCAAACGAGAACACCGCTACTCCATATTTTTTTGTTCGAAAAGATGAGTTGTCGCAAAACTGAATATCTGTAAAGAGTACGGATACGCTTAATCAACCAAAACACAACTAAATGCATAAATGCACTCAATAATACAATGTACCGGTCATCTGCGGGCGTGAAACGATGCTGTGAGCAATTCCGAACTCTGCAGCCATCGTCATAGGTTTAATGCTGCTAACATATAATTAAAATTACTTAACTGAATCCTGAGCTCTTGACTTTTACGCTTGAATTCTTTGTAAATATCTTGCTTAAAAAATACGACTTCCAGTCGTATTTTCTTAAAGTGTACTAAATTAATCTAAAAACCACAAAAAAATCTCCATATCTCTATTTTTTTAAAAAAAAGTTGTCGCAAGTAGTCGGATACCTTAATCAACCAACACAACTAAATGATCACAATTTAATCAACTTTTAATCGCCACCTATCAACCCTCCTCACGTACACTAATGCTAACGTTTAAATAGAAGAACTAATTTAGCTAAATCTCGTCTTCTTCGCCGAGAAAAGTTTTCAATGGAACTTACAGTTAAAAAGAACAATTTTATCCAAAAGGGTTAGTAGAAGGTTTGTGGATAGACTCGTCACAACCTCAAGCTTCCCACTACGCCAATGTGACAAATTTAATGTACATTAGCCCCTCTGACACGGTGGACCCATGCCAAGACTCGAACTAGTTCAATAGCATTCAGGACTCGAACCCACGACTTGACAATGCCGACCAAGAGTTCATGACCGTAATGCCTCGGCTATCTCGATTGCAATATGTACAGGGTATCTCCAACTTAGTTCGGTTGTGACTAACTGATTGTGAGTCAGATTTATATTTTTTTCTACACTCTATTTCATGTAATTATGCATAAATTACAAAAATTTAATCTGCATATGTATAATTATTATACAATGCATAATGCTAGAAATACATGTACTATGCTATACGTATTGTACCAGTTTCGAGAACTTGTTGAACCTACCACAATATAGTTATCATAAGTTAATTACTATTTTTACTAATTTTTTCCTGGTTATAAGTTGAAAAAGAGGTTCAGCTTCAAAATAAATCTTTTATTCTGAATTCAAAATAAATCTTTTAAGAGTTAAATTTCCTCAGACACACTTGAAAGTTCAATTGTTTGCGAAGTCATATTCATCGACGTGAACGGTTTCTTAATGAGTAATTCATTCATGTAAGAATTCATTACTGAACTATTATATCAAACTTCTAAAAAAATTTGTTATATAAAAACAAGTAACGTAATAGAATTATGTCAAATTCATTGCTGATAAGATGTTTAAATGCAAGGATGCAGTAACAAAAAAATTCTTATTTTCAACAGTTACCTAGACTCCTTGTTCATTAGAATAACTACTATCTACGCACAGTTATCTGTTTTCACAGATTTATTTTATTTGATTATATATTGAAACATGCTATTTGAATTTTATTATAAAATCTTTAAAAAAGTTTGAAAATAAATATCGAGTTTAATTATTTCTTTTAACCAGGAAAAACTTTAACATATTAACTTGGTACGAGAATGTAAAAATGAGAGAATAGGTAAAACTCATTGTACTATTCGCTCTTCGCTAATTCTTTTCTTGTTTTAAAAACATATTTCATTTTCTGATAGAAAAAATTAAATTTTTATACAAACTATATCTTTTGAATTCCATACAGAACATAACATAACACAAAAGAAATGTATATGGCTTTCTAAATAACGTATTTAAACGTAGACGTAATTCCTTCTGCAACGTGTTCTAATCGGGCTTTCTAGTAATCCTTTTGGATAAAATAATTTTTTTATCCGTAATTTTAGTTGAAAACCGTTTTCTGTAGAGATGACTTGGTTTTATATAAATGAGAGCTTCTATTTAAATGCTGGTCGAGAAGTAGGCAGGATGATGGTTGAAAACAGAATAAGAAGGAAGTACAGCGTTAGTGACCGGTGGTTGTATTTAGTATTGTTAATTCAAGAGGAAGGATTAAACAAGTATTGAAGCAGAATAATAGATAAGTGATCTTATTTCTATTATAATTAAATTAATAAATTTGATTGCTCCTCGGGTTTAGTTATTTAAGGTAGCTGCATACCTTCGGTAACAATTTTTTTTATAAAAACAAATTTTTGAAACAAATTGAGTGTTTTTTGGAGAAAAAAAAATATAAAAATATACAAATACTTAAAATTTTTTAAATAAATATTGTACTTTTAGAAAAATTAGTTGTTTTCAAGGAAATTTTACCAAATTTTTTCTAAAACGGGTAACACTGTATAAAAAAATATCTAATACAATTATCATAATTTTCTTTATACACAACATACATATTACGGTGCTCTTCAAAATGAATCAAAATCTAAGAAAAATATTAAAATACAAAAAAAAAAAAATACAGACAATTATACGTAAAAATACGAAAATTTTGATATTTTTTAAGTTTTTACTTTATAAAAACTACCCTAAATCAGTGCTTCTCAAACTTTCAATATTTGCGACCCAATATTCAATCATATCTTTCATCACCCCCCTCTCTATATAATAACAATTGAATTCAATAATACTATATTTTGACACTAACCCTACTTTTTGACTATAACCTCTTAAGCGTCACTGGCGTATATAAACGTCTCGCTCAGCCAGTATGTTAATTACCCCGGACGTATATTTACGGCTTTCCGTAGTAGGATCTTTTCTGTGAACTGTTATCCATAAAATTATTTCGAAGGCTTTGGAATGCGATAAAACGACTTTGACAGTGTTTGCCAAGGATTTATTTATTTCTTCTTTTTCTCCCCCCTTCTTCCCCTCCTCTCCTCCCCAATACACCACATACGTTCGACTACGCGTTGAAAGGTTGTCATTGGGGAGCAGATCGCTTAATTTTTAATCAGCATTTAAGGGATTTAATTATAAACCGTACACATTATCTTGATAAATGTTAATTTTTGTATGTAATTTTATAAATGACAAGCCCTTGGGGTCACAGGTGATTATTCAACTTGTTTTTAACTTAGTATTGTTAAGTTAATTATTAAGTGTATTGTGTAGCACTGATGCATTTATAAATGTGTATTTTATTTTTTTATTATGTCAGAATGTATTTTGTTTGTTTACTTTCAGTAAGTTAATAATTTTTAAGTAATCTTTTGTTTTCGACTTTTCAATAGGCTCGCACCGCCTCGTAAGCTTATGACGCCCCTAGAGGGAGCGCCCCACAGTTTGAGAAACACTGCCCTAAATGAAAAAATATTTAACCTACAGCAAAACGTGTGATCCACTTCATGAAAAATAGTACAAAAACATTCCCACAAAATTTCAAAACGTTATCTGGTTTGTTTCTTAAGATATCATGTATCTGGTAAAGAGTTTCTTTCGAAAACATAATTTTGATAAAAAAATCTCATTTAAAGTTTTATCTTACCGCTCTTTTGCATAGAGTGTGTGATGCTTTTTTTTTAAATCACTATAACTTTATTACTATTTCGCGTAAAGGAAAAAGAAAAACTGTTTTGGAAAGAAAAATGTTCAAAGTATAAGATTTTGAAATTAAAAAAAGTGTCTTAAGTAGACCAAAAACGACATTTTAGAGGTAGGCAGTCACCTTAAATGCCTTCTCAGTTAAGTTGATAAAGTCTATTAAGTGAAAAAAAGTAATAAAATTGTTTAGAATGAGAAATGGCTGATCTCTTTACTTGAACCCTCTCACACCCGCGATCGAAGGATCGCGACACTTCTAATACCAATGTTAGTTTTCATGAAATTATTCAAAACATGTCTCGATTATTGAATTAAATGAAACGGTTCTGCCAAAAAATAACTTTCTATTATTGTTATTTTCATTGTTTCGTTTTTTCAGCCTATGTAATCTTAAGGTATCCGATTACTTGCGACAACTTTTTTTTGAAAAAATGTAGATATGAGATTTTTTTTTTCAATTTTTAGATTTATTAAGTATATTTTAAGAAAAAAATCGAAAAATTGAAAGCAGAATTTTTTTTTTATTATTAAAATGGGAAAAAACTGATAAAAATGTACAAAAAATTACATAAACGGAGCCCGCTCTGTACAAAACTTTTATGAACAAATTCTCAATTTTTCAATTTTGATGTGTTACTTTGTTATTCATGTTTGAAATGACCTTCAAGAGATAAGATATTTTCATTTTTACAAAAAATAGAGCACTTTATCTTAGTGATTATATGAAATTGCTTGAAAAGACAGTGATTATATTCACATAAAGGACTGTAAATTTTGAAATGAAACAGTGATTGATAAATCTGAAGGTCAAAACACTACTACAGTTATAAAGAACATACACAAAAAATTTCAGCAAATTATTTTTAAAACTTTTTGAGCAATCGCTGTCCCCGTTTGAACTTTTCGAAATAAACACATTTCGAGTAAAACGTATTTTAAAGTTTGACATCTTGTGTAAAGTTATGGCAACTGCTTTTACTAAAACACGTGTAGTCTTTGTTCTAGTGAAGGGAAAATAAAAAACTTGGCATTTTTATTAGGCTAATAAGATGACCTTTAAAATAAAATCATTAAAAAAATTGTCAATTTCTGAAAAAAATAATGATTTTAGGGTAGTCGGATACCTTAACCATTGTAACGGGCTCACGCGTCTTTTCATTAACATGTCCTTTGGGTTCTTTGGGGCCCGAATTAATGGCAACTCTTTTCCAACCAAATCCAAGAAGTGAAGCGTGAAGGAAAGATGCAAATTAGGAAGCTTTTAAATATCAGAAGTTAGAGTAAGCGGGGTGGCAATTTGGGGAATATAAAGATAATTCGTGGTTCAAGCGTGAAGAGGTTTTGAAAAACGTTAAGTGACAGTAAACAGAAATTATACGTGATAGAGAGCCCTTGAGTCAAGGTGCATACCATTGCACTCCCGTAAATACGCAACTTCATCTAGGATTATTGTGATCGCTTCTTCAAACTACATTAAAGGTAGGAGTGACTATTTAATATTCGGATTTGTGATAGTCTAGGAATAGACTTAGGCGAGTTAGTATTGATAGTGGTCCGGGTTACGTTATTTCGATATTTTATGTATTGTGTGTTTAGCCACCGTAGATTCTCCCACATATATTATTATTATCAAATTTGTTAGACGTTTAAGTTGAAGGTCTTAATAAAGTCATATTAAGATCATGTCCGCTCCTAGTTCTTCCTTTATTCCTAGTCCTTCCTTTATTCAAGGAGTAGGGCACCCGAGGGGGGCACCCTTACACCATTTAAGATGACATACGAGGATTTGCTTACTTTTATTCTATATGAAATTAAAATAAAACTCTTTCATAATTACATATATATTCTAAGCAGAATTCTTATGCTTAGGACTAAGCTTGCAGGGTTAAGTATGTTTTACAGTTCCTTTCTTTCCCTTTTATTTTACCAATATTACTAGGTGGTGATAAAAATTAGAAGAAAAATACAAAGTTAATTAAAATGAATCTATTAAAAACGTAATTCATTTATATACAGAGAGGGAGACGAGGAAAGACAAAGAGAGAGAGAACAGGGGAAAGAGAGTTAAAAAGAGAGAGAGAGAGAAAGAAGGATCGAGAGACAAGAAGAGTGACAATCGCTTAATACGAAACTGAGGGGACTGAAATATTTGTTTCGTGTTAAAGGATACCGCAAAAAAACAGACATCAACAAAATTAAGTTTATTTTATTTGCATAGATATGTTTATATGCATGCATTTAATAAAAATCAATGAAACAAAATATTCACAAGGACTCAAAAAAATTTAATATAAAATTTTCAAGTTTTTTGAAAAACAAAACATTCGTCAAGTTTTTGGAAAATAATCCGATACATTTCTTTGCATTGTCTTTTTTAGCATCAAATTGTCTCAATATCGTTCATTTTGTTATTCATTTCGTCATTAACATGTGTGTCTAAAAAACTGCACATACATGACATTTATATTTCCTTTAATTTTCTTCGCCGAAATCCGCATCAATGATACTTTTTTAGCTTTGAACAAACTCCAAAATGTTTTTGCCGTAATAGGGGCATCTACAGCAAGGAATTCTTCCAATAATATAATAGGACAGTATAATCCGGCTGGTGTTTTCCGTATTTTGCTCATTCTCAGAAGTGAAACCTTTTCGTGTCAAACGATTTTCATTTCGTGTTAAGAGAATGGAAATACATAGTAGTTTGTCGGGCCCGTCGTATTATTTCGTGTTAACCGATATTTCGTCTTAAGCATTTTCGCGTTAAACGTATTTCACTGTACATATAAAGAGAGATTTAATACAGAGGGGGAGAGATATAAAGAGAAAGATAAATAGAGAGAGAGTTTATGTATATGTATTCAAAGAGCCCCTTGTATCTCGCTTAAGTAATATTTGACAATTTATCAATGAAAAAGATTCAGAAAATAAAACTCCAATTAATTAACGCATTGCTTCTCAAACTTCCAATGTTTGCGACCCAATATTCAATCATAATTTGCACCACCCCCCCCTCCATACAATAGAGATGTATTAAATTCAATAATACTATGACGTTAAACATACAATACGACTTAAACCTCTTAAGCCCCAACGTATATAAACGTCTCACTCAGCCACTGTGTTTATTGCCCTCAGAAGTATATATACGTCTTTCTGAAGTTATATCTTCTCTGTGAACTGCTATCCATAAAATTATTCCGAATTCTTCAGAAAGCAATAAAATGACCTTGACAGTGTTTGCGAAGGATTCACTTATTTCAGAGGATTTGATTATTTATTCCTTTTCTACCACCCACCCCCTCAATACACCACTTTTTAATCGGAATTTAAGAGATTAATTATAAACCGCACACAAATTATCGAGATAAGTGTGTTAATGTTGGTACATAATTTAATATATAACAAATCCTTTGGGGGGTCACTGGTAATTATTAAACTTGTCCTTAACTTAGTATTGCTAAGTTAATTATAAAATAGATTGTGCACCACTGATACATTTATAAGTGTATTATATTGTAAATGAGTATTTTATTTTTTATTATGTCAGAATGTATTTGTTTGTTTACTTTCAGTAAACTAATAATTTTTAAAAGAATTTTTTTCAAATTTTCAAGAGGCCCGCGTCCCCCTTGTGGTTTTATAACGCCTCCTGGGGGGGCGCCCCACAGTTTGAGAAACACTGAATTAATATGTTATGATTGTCTCAAAAATTATTTTAAGTAACCCCATATTATTGAAATTTTCTGTAAAATGCTACCACTAGCACTTTCCTGTTCATTAAATTTCACAGATTTTTCTCATGTAACGCGCAGAGATCAATAGGATTCCTTCCTGAAGTCTTTACAAATTCCAGAAAGATAGGTATTGTATCATCGCCTTTTTCCAATGCATTTTGATGGACATAACTATTTAAAAAAAATTACAACACTCTATAAAAAGAATTTCAAATTTTAAATGTAAAGATGTTTTGTATTACAATGTATTACGTGATTGAAAATGATAAAGAAATTTGACATGCAATAATGACCTTCATTCCGAATGAAAAGCGATCCCATCTGTTGCGGCATAATTGTATTCATTACATCAACCAAATGTCACACACGCACTAAAAGAAACCACCCCACATTTTCAGAATAAGTATATATAAAGATAAAACTGCTTGTATAGTTAGCACAGATAGCTGTTTCACAAGATTTCCAATTGTTGGTATGTATTGCATTTTTCAATTCCTACTATTAGTCCGCACTCTCCCTATATATATATATATATATATATATACATATATATCTTGTTCAAATTTTCAATCGTTAATAAAATACTTTCTATTCATCTATTCAAGTTCAAATACATTTTTTTAAACTTGTAGTGGAGGACACTTGATGTTAATATAGGTTTTTCAAATATTAATTCATTAATTAAATCTAAAAATGAATAAATAGTAACAAACAAAAATAATAGCAAAACAGCATATATAGAAAGAAAAAAATCCGTTGTGTTCCTGTAGCGCAGTCATTTCCAAAGTGGTCTATATGGACCCCCAGGTGTCTTTAACGACCTGCAAGGGGTCCACGTCAATGAAAAAATAATTTGGAGGTCCATGAGGTGTAAATGGGGTGTACGTGCGCGCCATAGTGGCTGTCCTTAAACTAGATCGTGACTTTAATTTTTAAAGAAAATTTGATCAAGTGGAAACCAGACTTACCTTTTTAACAGATTTATTTACTAAATTGAACAGACGTCGCAAACTTTCCCAGTTTCTCGATTGTCACAGATAATCTACCAGGAAAAAGACGTTTCAATCAACGTTCAACATTTAAATGCCCTTTTTCTAGATTTTGAAACTAGGTTTGAGAATTTTTGATTATCGTAATACCACAAAAGACAATAAATTCATATTGTCACATTGAAAAAAAAGGTCATTGCAAGAGGAATTGATCGAAAAAGGCAGTAACGGATATCTTAAACTAATGTTTAGAAGTGGATGTCCATAATTTTGATTTTAAAAAGCTATATCTGTTATTTATTTCATATTATGGAATTTCCTGAGAAACTTTTTAGCTGTTTTCTGATTGAGAAGGAGTTACAGTGTGCTTGCCAATCTCCAAAACAAAACAAAAAACACACACACAGAAAAAATGGGGAAAAGATAGAATACTATATTAGCTGAGAAAATATTTAGGGTTAAACCTGACAAAATTGATGTAAAATGTTGAAAATTTATTACTTCATCCCCGGCATTTGTTTGTTTCTCTGTTATTTTATGTATCAATTAAATTTTAACTTAATTAATTAACATGTGTTTTCTTAAATTCTAAACACTATACTTCACGGCAGTTAAAAATTTAAATCTTACAAAGGAAGTAGTTCTATACCTGCTGTCAAAAACACATTGAAGTTGATAAGTTTGCAAAAATTTAATATTAGGTAAGTAGGGGTCTACCAAAAACCGAAAAACCTGTCAAGGGGTCTATGAGGCAAAAAAGTTTGGGAACCTCTGCTGTAGCGCAATGGATAGTGCGTTGGACTTCTAATCCAAAGGAGGTGGGTTCGAATCCCACCTGGGATGGCATAATTTCTGGAATGTGATTTCTTTTTTTTATACTATTTTATTAGAACAATTAAATTTAATGAATGAATAAATAGTAACAAAAAAAAATATTCCAACACCCCATATAAGAAGGAAAGTGGAAAATTGCGAGGAAAATCGCTTTCTATTTTGTCACTTAATATTGTGATTCTGTCATAAGTATATACATATTTATATATATTAATTGTAACTGTTTTAATAAAAAGTAACTAAAATAAAAATTTTCTTTGTTGACCTAAGATGAAATTGACTTAAAATTTGTTTTTATATTACTTGTATAGAAAAATCCATGTAATTAAATGTTCCTTTTCTTCATCTGGTTTTATTTTATTTAATCAATTTTGTAAAAAGAGTGTGTAAAAAACAACAAGTTTATTGAGATTATAAGCTATTTGTTAACATTATAAGCTAGGTATAATTTTTGAAAATTGCAGTTTAGACATAACTGAGAATATATAGATTTGTAAGAGAATTATTAATGTACTTTTTATATAATCAAGATGCTATTTATGTCTTGTGTAAAAACTATGCCCGATCTTAGATTAAATTTCATCCTGGAAATGTACCATCCCCAATTCTGAAGTCTAGAAACACATCGAACGCTCTTCAAAGCATTCTTTTGGCAATTCTCACGCGTAAATTGATAATGAAGTGCTAAATAGAACTATCACTCCTCCTTTTGTTTCTGTATCTATCTATATAGAGAGAAGAGAAATAGACTCACTCATCACGGATATCTCCGGAATTATTAGACCAACAAACTTGCAATGTGCCAAGCATGTTTCTTTTGTTGAGTGGAAGCTCTACTGAGTATGAATTTACGGAAATCGTCCTCCATGGAGGTGTAAAAGATAATATTTCAATGTTGGTTTTGGATAATATTTTTAAATTTACAAATGAATCTGAGAATTACCAGGTTATTCATTTTTATTTATTAATTTTACTTCGCTGTTATATTTTCTAAATCGTGCTACCTTAGAATTTAATTTACAATTTATTTGAAACTATTCAAAACAATAATTAAATTTTGATATCATTAATTTTTTTATTCGTCTACCTCGATTGTCATATTTTTCAAGTCCCTCCTGGAAAGAACGGGTGTATCTGCAAGTATGTAATATATAGAGAGGTAAAACGATTCCATTACTCATCAAGAAATCTGTGGAACTATTAGACATACGACTTTGTATTTGTCAGACATGTTTTTTTTTGTTGAGAAGAGATCCGCTAAAAACAGGTTTTTCGGCAGTCGACTCCCAAAGAATGAGGGGAGGAGTTTACAGTGACAGTAAAAGATAAATAAACATCCGTTTGAGAAATTCAAATCCTGACCTTTTTAAATCAAGAGACTAAGATTATAATAAAGTTTTTCATTGTACCTGATATCTAGTACTTAGATATCAATATAACTTAAATACAATATATAGTCCTAAAACATCACGAAATGCCCAGAGGAATTCAGAAAGTAATTAAGAAGAAAAGACATTCTTTGAAAGATGTTTTGGACTAAGCCAAAGTTTACTAAATGGATGCCTTTCAGTTGAAATACCAACCACTTGTCCTTTAAGTCCCGTCTTGTAGAGCAGGGGTATCCAACCCAAATGACTTTGCGGGCCACTTCGGGAAAACATTTTGATCTCGCGGGTTGCACATGAAAATATTTACCTTTATATCAGATTTGGAAACAAAAAAAAAAAAACATTTATTGCAGTGAAAATTTAAAACAGAATGAATTATTATTATTCTTTTCATTATTTCTCATGTATACAGACATAGATAATATAATAATGTTTATATAATATAATAATGCAATTATCAATTAATGTTTAAAATATTACAGTGTGTGTTGCCATTTTCTTGAAAATTTCGGTGTTCCTTTTGAATTGATCCTTCGTTACTCATTGTTGAAATTTGATTTTGCTGTCATTCGCAAACGATTAAACATACATTTCCCTTTATCTTAACCGTTCTGAATATTTTTTTAAACTTTAAAAAACATCTCTGACTGCCTCTAGCTTTTTGGACACTCCAAACAGAAAAGGAGAAATGAAAGTCGCACACACAGAGAATCATGCTCCCTCCACAGTAAAGGATATGCATAATGCAAGTCGGAATTTATTAAAAAAGTAATTTATTATAGTAAAATCAAATGTAACTGCTTGATAAAATATAAATCTATTTTAATCTAAAAATTCTATTAGCAAAAAGGATTTATTTTAAATCAAGAACAGGTAACAGGCAAATATATTGTAGATTTATATATATACTAGCCGTTACCCACCCGCTTCACTGGGTATTTCACGATGTTGCATATATGTATACGGTTTACATATGTATTAATTATTGATATCTAGCATTAAGAATTCGATTTTATTGAAAAATATAATTATAGCTGTTACACTCTCGCCCCTTGATATGAAAAGAACGTAAATTATAATATCTAATTTCTATTCATATCTAAAATAGAAGGAGAAAGATTTTTTCGCTCACTTAACCTAATAATCAAGTGGATTTCCACCAAAGCAACTTTCAGTGGATCTCTACTCCATAAAATAAACATGCGTGCTAAATTTCAAGTCTAAATCTAACAGAGCAAAAACGGAATTTTTATCATCAATACCTCGTTGACAGCATTCTTAGCGGATTCCAATTCAACAAAAGAAGCATACAAAACAAATTTTATTATTATAGTCTTAGCAGTTCAAAAACGGAAATTTTGTCTATCAATACACCCCAATAACTTCCCCTGCTTCCCCCTGGAGTTGATTTCCGTAAAATTCATTCTTAGTGGAACTCTATTCAACTAAAGAAAAGTGCTCGACAAATTTCAAGTAAATGAGTTAAATTCAAAAACAGGAATTTTTCTATAACATGCCTTAATCTCTCGCAACCCTACTCCTTTGGGGGTCCGTTTCCACAAAAATCTTTGTAAAAGGAACTTTATTCCATGAACGGAACATACCTTCTAATTTTCAATCAGGGGTTCTATTAGTTGAAAAGCGGAAATATTTATCTATTACGTCCCTTAATCCCCCTCAGTGACCCTTGGGGATCAATTTTCCCCAAAACTATTTTGTAGCGGATCTCTCACCTTGAAAGGAATTCGCTTACCAAATTTTAAGACTGTACGTCTAATAGTTTAAAAATGGAAATAATTATCTATAACACCCCTTAAGCTCCCGCAACGCCACTTAGGAAACGATTTTCACAAAACCCATCTTATGACAGATATCTACTCAGTGAATGGAATCTGCTTACTCAATTTCAAGATTTTACGTCTAATAGTTTAAAAAAGGAGTTAATTGCTATAACGCCCCTTAATTCTTCACAACGCCACTTGGGGTCGATTTTCACAAAACCCATTCCGTAGGGGATCTGTACTCTATGAAAGGAATCCGCTTACCAAATTTCAAGACTGTCTAATAGGTTAAAAATGGAAATAATTATCTATAACGCCCTTTAAGCCTCCGCAACGCCACTTAGGAAACGATTTTCACAAAACCCATCTTATAGCGGATCTCTACTCAATGAATGGAATCAGATTACTAAATTTCGAGATTTTACGTCTAATAGTTTAAAAAAGGAGTTAATTGCCTATAACGCCACATAATTCTCTACAACGCCACTTGGGAGTCGATTTTCACAAAACCCATTAGGGGATCTGTACTCAATGAAAGGAATCCGCTTACCAAATTTTTTTCAAGACTGTCTAATAGGTTAAAAATGGAAATAATTATGTATAACGCCCCTTAAGCGCCCTCAACGCCCCTTGGAGGTCGATTTTCGTAAAATTCATTATGTAGGGAATCTCTACTTCATGAAAGAAATCTGTGTACCACACGTTTCACGACTGTACATCTAATAGTTTAGTAATGGAAATAATTATCTATAACACCCCTTAAACCCCCGTAACGCCCCTTGGGGTTCGAACTTTTCAAATCCGTTCTTAGCTGACGTCTACTTCATGAAGGGAACCTACCTACCAAATTTCAAGTCTGTAGGTTTAATGTTTCCGGAGATATCGTGATTAGTCAGTGAGTCAGTCAGTGAGCAAGTGAGTGAGTCGCTTTTTTCCTTTACATATGTAGATATAAATTTCATCTCAAATAAATTTCAAAATGAAAAAACTTTAAAAACCTGAAATTTAAATCAAAAAATTTTAAAGAGTCGGCGGGCCGAAACTTACGTACTGGAGGGCCACATGCGGCCCGCGGGCATTACATCGTAATAAAATAATATGAAACTATTTTTTAACTTTTGTGCTTCAAGATGTCTTTTTTTTTAAAAAAAGAAAAATCCTATCTAGGTTTAAGATGTCGAAATATCATGTCCAAGCGGCAATAGCTGTGCTTTTCATCTCTTTCGCATCCTGCAATTCTCTTTGCAAGTATTTGAAATTTTCTCCCATCCACTCTTACTGCAACCCACCGAATCCCGAATGCAGGCTCCTGGACACGGAAGTAACGGATGAAGATAAGGACGATGTTATACGTGCCCACAACGAGTACAGAGACAAAGTTGCCACAGGACAAGAATCCGCTGCGGGTGGAATGCCAACAGCAGCCAATATGATGGAAATGGTAAGTGATCAATTCGAAATTAAGCAATTTTAGAATGCTACCAAGTACGTGCAAAAGTTCTGCTCCTTTTTGGAGATGCAAATTTACAGCTGAACTTGCGTCGTAAAAGACTCTGTGATATCCTGGATTGTTGGCCAATAAATGCGTAAACGTCCAGCATATAAATGCATGGTGTTTGTGATATAACAGCATTCGAAAAAACATATAATGACGAGACCAATCCTAAGGTGTCGACCGCCCGCGTGCAAACACTTACTATGCCGTAACTCTAAAGAATTTTTCATATATTGACTAATACATAACATTGACGTTACAATACATACATTGACGTTATTAACTCATCTACCTGGGTAATAGTACAAAGCACAAAACATTAATAAAAATGCAAATAGATTTTTTTCTAAATAGTAAGGCTATTATTAAATTGAAAACATTTTATTTCCTCAAATGCATATTGAATTCAAATATTCCTATGCCTTAAGGTATCCGACTACGTGCGACAACTTTTTTGAAAAAAATGGAGCTATGGGGATTTTTTCGTGATTTTTAAGCTTATTTAGTATATTTTAAGGAAAAATTCTAAAATTGAAAAGAGAAAAAAAAGTTTTTATTCTTATTAAAATGGGAAAAAATTGATGAAAAAATGTACAAAAAATTACATGAACGAGACCCGCTCTATACAAATATTTTATGAAAAAATTCTCAATTTTTAAATTTTGATGTGTTATTTTGTTATTCGTGTTTGAAATGACCTTCATGTTAAGAGATGTTTTAATTTTTACACAAACTAGAGCACTTTATCTTAGTGATTATATGAAATTGCTTAAAAAAACAGTGATCATATTCACATAAAATTTTATAAATTTTGAAATAAAAATAAATCTGAAGGTTAAAACACTTCTACAGTTATACAAAATCTACACAAAAAATTTCAGTAAATTAGTGTCAAAAATTTTTGAGCAATCTCTGTCCCCGTTTGAGTTTTTCGAACAAAACACAATTCGAGTAAAACGCATTTTAATGCTTGACATCTTGTGTAAAGTTATGGCATCTGCTTTTACTAAAACACTTGTGGTTTTTGTTCTAGTTGTGATGTCACACCCCTCGGGTGACCATCTCTTTGATTATCAGCGTGAGCTAGAGGTGTAGGATTAATGAAGAACTAGGAGCCTGCATAATCTTAATACGACTTTATTAAGATTTTTAACTTAAACCTTTAACAAATTAGATTATAATAATATATATGTAAGAGAATCCACGGTGGCAAAACACACACATTATATAAATATTACCTAAATTACTTAACCCGAACCACTATCAATAACTGACTCGCCTAAACTCAATTCCAATACTATCACAGATCCTAATATTAAATAGTCAATCCTACCTTGATGTAGTCTGAAGTAGCGATCACAATAATTCTAGATGAAGTTGCGTAATTACTCGAGTACAATGGTATGCACCTTGACTTAAAATGGCTCTCTATCACATATAATTTCTGTTAGCCGCCACGCATAACGTTTTCCAAAACCTCCTCATGCTTGAACCCCGGATTATCTTTACATTCCACAAATTGCCACCCCACTTACTCCAACTTCTGATATTTAAAAGCTTCCTAATTTGCATCCTTCCTTCACGCTTCACTTCTTGGATTTGATTGGAAAAGAGTTGCCATTAATTCGGGCCCCAAAGAACCCAAAGGGCATGTTAAAGAAAAGACGCGTGAGCCCGTCACATAGTGAATAAAAAATAAAATAAACTTGGTATATTTTTATTAAGCTAAAAAGATGGCCTATAAAATAAAATAATAAAACAATTTTGTCAATTTTTGAAAAAAATCATGATTTTAGGGTAGTCGGATACTTTAAGTAATATTAGGCATGTTGGAAATTTTTGTAAAGCAACTTTTACAACAATCATTTTTGAGACGCCTTTGTTAAGCATCGATCCACAATGCACTGCTGATGAGCAAGAAAACATTTTCTATTGAGGTATTGCCGGCTCTGCTACGAATTTTGATATAAAATGAAGAATGTGTGTACATAGTAGACATTAATGGACAATGGACCAACACACTGCCCCCTAACATTCTACTTTTCCCTAAAGTACGCTATGTTATCGTAAAATCGGGACTTATTTTTATTTTTCAACACCTATTAAAAATTCAGCATACTTGTTAGACTTATTATAAGTTTTATTTTGAGAAATTCGTAAGAAATTTTCCTCGATTTATAGAACCACCCCTTGTTTTCGTCACCCCCGCGTTGGTTGTCGCGCTGCATGCCTACTAGGATCGACTCTAAATGCAATTTGCAACAGCGTATGTCGTTCATGGTTTCAGAAATGCAGGGAAGAAAACAGAAACTATCAAGATCAGGCAAAGTGCGGATGTCTTTCAATCTTTGGAGAATAGATTGGAAAAAGTGTGTCTAATTTAGCCGGGGCCTTCACAGGACTGCAGGCGGAAAAACGGCTGGAAATGTTGGGTTTCTCCAGAAAGATGGATCGTACGGTTTCAAATCTGCTTCATACAGATTAAAAGAATCAGTGAAAATCGGTGCATGTGTTTCCTTGCTTCTTTCGTACAAAAATGAATAATTCTTTAAAGACAGTTGAAAAGAGAGAAATGTAAAGTAAAACGTCATCAGACAATATTCGATCTTCTAAGCCAGTGCTTCTCAAACTTTCAATATTTTCGACCCAATATTCAATTATAATTTTTTTTGCGCCCCCCCTTACAAACAAATAACAATGTATTGAATTCAATAATACTATACTTTGACACTAAAGATACAATACGACTTTATCCTCTTAAATGCCACTGGCGTATATATACGTCTTACTCAACCTGTACATTAAATGTCCCGGACGTATATATACGTCTTTCCGAAGCACGATTTTTTTTTCTTCTGTGCACTGTTATCCATAAAATTATTCCGAAGGCTTTGGAATGAAATAAAAGGACTTTAATAGTGGTTGTGAAGGATTTACTTCCATCAGAGGATTTTTTCTTATTGATTCCTCCCCAATACGTCACATGTGGCATTGGGGAGCGAATAGCGTAACTTTTAATCGGCAGTTAAGGAATTATTTATAAACAGTACAAACAATCAAGGTAAGTTTTTGTGTATAGTTAAATATGAAAAGCCAATCGGGTCACTGGTAATTATTAAATTTTTTCTTAACATAGTATTGTTAAATTAATTATAAAATACATTATGCAGTACCGATACATTTGTAAGTGTATTATAGCAGTGTAAATGTTAATTTTATTTTTTATATGACAAAAAGTATTTTGTTTGCTTTCAATAAATTAATATATTTTTTTAAATAATCTTTTGTTTTCAACTTTTTCAATATGCTCGCGCCCCCCTCGCAGAGTTATCACGCCCCACAGTTTGAGAAATGCTGTTCTAAGCCCCTTGGACCGACATCGAAGTCAGAAACTTATTCTTGAAAAAATTGTGGATAATGTATTGGGAATACTTCACTGGGAGATACTATCAACCACAAACCAAATTATTACTATCTCTTCAACTGTTTTCATTTAGACAGAATTCGGTCCATTTTAGTCGTAAAGAAGCCAAACATCGTCGATTGATTTGGTGTTATCCTCCTTCACAGTAATGCGAAAAACTAAGCTGCGGCCATCACTCGCCAAAAAACAAAAGGGAATTGGTTAGAACTTAAACTTGATCCTCTAGATGCCTACTGACTATCCCCTATATCGTGAACTGATAGTTCTTTCAATCAGAACTCGGAATTTCGGGACTTAAATGATATGAGATGCATCTAAAACCAGAAGGATGGCAAGTGGTCATAGATAGGAAGGGCGAATATACACAATAATAAGTTATGTATACTTTGTATTCTTTGCTCTTCTTCATCGTTAGAATCTTTTCATTTACCTAATATATTCTGTGACTTTAACTTTTAACTTATTAACTATGGTAATTGTATCTACTGAAGACACAAGCGTATATAACTTATCAGATTTATTTGTTACTGAAAATTGATGAAAAAGTAATTTTAATATATCAATAACTACTTTTAGATTCTTAAGAACTTGAGCACGCGAACTTTTACAATACTTTTCCAAAACAAAAATGTACTTGCCATGGATACAAATTACTAAAATTTTAGAATTTAAAAAAAAAATTCTTGGCATTTCTAAAGGAACTGAATATTTATTTAATGAATGATGATTCCATATTTATTAAATAATGGTCGAGAAGATATAGATTGTTAGATAATTTCGAATATTAATGTGATTATGCAATTAGATTTAACTCAAAAGTACTAATATTTTACTAGAATAGCTTTAAAGAATCAAGTTACAATTAGGTGCAATAAGTATTTAACGATTTGACACCTAACTAGTGCATTTAAAAGTGGGGAGGTTTTTTGAAAAACTGATAACTTCTATTTTATGGACTATATTTAACTAGAAAATTTCTTTCGTAGGTATGGGATGACGAACTGGCTTCCATTGCTCAAAAACATGCTGAGCAATGTAAATTCCGGCACGACTGCTATGCCTGTCGTCAAGTTGGTAAGTGATTTCCAGATTTCATGCTCTATTTTACACAATAGAAAATATTTCCTTCTATTCTTCAGACTACAAAACCATTCTTATCAGGGATTTCTAAGATAAAGCCATAAAAAGCTTCGGAGGGCGCAAAATTAATAGAGATCCTTTAATATGTTTAAGAGTATTTTATTTTATCAATTAAAATAATTTTTTCTCTCTGAGTATCTAATAATAATAAAAAAATACAAATATAAGAAATGATGGACAAATGAAATATTGCACGCAAAAGATAAAGGCGAAATTCTGAAACTGAAAACTAAAAATAGTAAAGTCAATTAAATATAACCAAAACGGAAAGCTATTATGTTTTCTAAAGCTGTCACCGATCGAAAAACGTAGAATTTTTTATTCACTTTGTATTAGAATAGATAAACATTGTAGTGGCTATCTCAAGAAATTGCCTCTTTAACTAACTTGGGGTGATATTCTCTCTCTCTCTCTCTTTGAAATTTTATAGTTAGAATTTAGCTGCCACCGCCTTATATTGGAAACAGATTAAGCAGACTGGTTCTAAGATATAAAAGTGTGAGATAAAGAGATCAACGTTGTGGAAATAAATAGCTATTAGTTATTTGAGAAGTTAACAATTAGCAGTGCGGAGATCTTCACTGCAAAAACTAGATTCACCAACTAATTGATACTTCGTTGCTTAACCTAGCCACTTATAGGCTGTGACAAGAAAGAGTCCATTTTGGGAAGTTCTCGAATTATAATCTCGTTTTCAGTTGGATTCGAGACCTCATTGTTATCACTAGAGCTTTTGTCAATTTATGGCAGCTACAGTTAGGGCCGCTTTTCCGCTTCGGCACATGCCTAGGGCGAAAACAATTTGAGGATGCAAAAAGTTGGAAAGAAGCATTTCTGCCCTTAAAGATGGTAAAGACTGAAATAAGATCTACTATGGAAAAAGAAAAGCTTAATAATTTGATGTTGCTATGCGTTCAAAATGATGTTACGATGGAAATTGATAACAATAATGTCATGAATAATTTTGCAATGATCAAAGCTCGAATAAAACCTTTGTTGTTTATGCACAATGACAGTGGCTCATCAAAGAATAAAGATGTCTAAAAGTTGAAGATATTAAAGCAATAAGCGATGAAAAAGATGATAGTTAACAAGTTGAAAACAGTTCATACAATAATGTGTACTCTATGCTGTAATTGCAAACGATTTCATTAATTTACTGTACTAATTTACAAATGGGTCGGTGAGTGATCCGAGATGCCCACAAGGTAAGAAAAAACAAGGCAAAAAATAAAAGTAAGGAAAGGATAATGGCCAAACCATACCCTTATCCTTTCCTTACGGCTGCCAGTCCAAGACACAGCGGATCCATAGGTGGTGGATAATGGAAAGACTCTACAAAGAACAAAAATAAAGAAGGTGAAAAGATTAAGAGAGTTCAGGAAAAATCCCTCCCGAACCAAAACTGGCAATTGATTGATTGATTGATTGATTGAATATTAACGTCGCACTGTTCAGCTAACGAGGGCTTTTGGCGACGGACCACGTAAAACCATGGTCAAACGACACCTGAGCTGTTCTCCTAACTACCACACCACACCAACGGGAGGACGTTTCAGCTCTCGACAGATTTAACGTGCATCGCTGCCCTACACGGCGGGTCTTTAGTGGTACTGGGCTCGAACCCGTGACAAAGCAAGCCACGTTCCGATACCAATACCACTCGGCTACCGCGGCCACCCCAAAACCAAAACTGGCAAGGTAAGAACTGAAGGAGAGGAATTGTTCTCAAGAAATAGGAGGGGGCGTGACAATTTGGTGCCTAGAGCGCATGGAAGGTTAAACACGGTTCCGGCTACAGTTCTGAGTGTCTGTAAATAATTCTGAAAAGTGAACTTTTAGCTATTTAAATATTTATTGATCTTCCTCGTCACTCTTCGGTAAGGACAGTAAGTTATAAATGCAATCATTAGCTTCTATGTTTGTGGTTAGTCCTAATGTTTTATGTCACGACAACTATTCCTAATGAAAAGTCTGGTTCAAATCACAATCTTGAGAGTATGGGACCTTTGGAGTTTGAATGTCAGGCTTGGAGGAGGGGGGGATCGTTACAACATAGCAAAATCAACAACGTTACAACTTACTAAAATAGCATTAAATACAGTTGACTGCTCTTAAAATGTAAGCTAACAATTTAATGAAATTTGCAGTCTGGAAAAAACATTACTCTTTATATTTATTTTTACTAATATGTGAATTGATACGTGAATGTGTGTAATTTATGAGAATGGAGTTTTTGAATGAGTTTTTCAGATATTCTTTACAGTTACATTTTTTTTTACTGAAAACACTGATATAAATACTAATGTTTCAAAATTATATTTTTTATTATTTTTTTTTTAATTTGCAGACAGATTTATTGTTGGCCAAAATATCTACATGGCTATGTCTTGGGGATATCCTGATAAATCATACTGGAGGCCGATGGTAAAAGCCTTTTATGATGAAATCGAACAGTTTGATAAGAGTTACATCGAGCCCTTCGTTTTTGGGTCTTATGGGCATTTCACTCAGGTGAGAAATCTAAAGTACATTAATATAACTATATACAATTTTAGCGTTATTTGTATACAGTGTTTGGCAACAACCTACGTCAGAATTCCTCAGTCGTTCACAGCTACGTATATTAAGATAATAACAAAAAGTAAACTAACTTCATTACCTGAAATAAAAATAATTTTAGGCTACACTCGTAATAATATATTTTAATTAAATTCTTTTTTGTTTTTATTTAAATGAAAGACTTTTGTTCTCAAACACTGTTTTATATCAATATATAACAAGTAATATAAAAAAATAAGTTAACTCATACTTTTGTGAACAAAAAAAATTTATTTCAGTTAATTAAATATTTGAAAAAACTGTATTAACATCATGTCATCAACTACAAGTTTTAAAAAATATGTTTGAATTTGAGGAGCGCCATCTGTTGTAGTTAGTTGTAACTTCGTAAGAAATAACGCAGAGTAAATTTAAAATTAAAAATTAAATTTATAATTAGTGACCACTTAAGTTTAAAAAATGTATTTGAGCTTCAGAGAGTGGATGAATAAAAAGCGTTTTATTAACGATTGAAAATTTGAGCAAGATATATATATATATATATATATATATATATATATATATATATATATATATATATATATATATATATATATATATGGAGGGTGTGTGAACTAATAGTAGGAATTGAAAAAGAATATAAATCACATTTCCTTGTGAAAATGATTCCAATAAAATCATACGTCAAGAAACTAAATTGAAACCACTAATAGCCTTTTGAGTATAACGAGTTCTTTTCAGAAACTAATCACAAAAATGTTTAAAACTTGGCATTACATGATATAGCACTTAAATTTTGAAGTACTTTATGATTGATTGATATTTCCAAACAATTATTAATCGTGAATAGGAGGGGAAAAAAATTTCTGAAAAAATTAACAGTTTTATATTCAATTGATTTCCTTATACTTTATTTAACGACTGTTCTTTTCGACACATTCAGCTTCCGAATTCATCTGCTGATACAATTATTTTTAAGCAAATAAAAGCATTTAGAATACATAAATTATTTATGGTGTCACATTGTATTTCATCACTAATTCAGGTTAATTAAATCATAACATTTATATAATTTTATTAAAAATAAATTATAAATGTTAAACATAAGAATTTATTAAAATATAAAAATATTCAGAACACATTGATCAGTTACATTTTTCTACCCCAACAACAATATTAATTAAGGTATGCGACTACCCAAAATTCGCCATTTGGGTGAAAATTTTCGAAAATTATTTTATGTTTTTATTTTATAGCTCATACATTTAAGATTCCAAAAGCATTTTTTATTTTGTTTCTACGATATAAAAAGTTATAGCATAATTAGTAAACCGTAAATGGAGCTTACAAAACCAGAAGTAGATTCCGAAACAAAATATTTTTAAGATATTGAACTGAAATTTTCACAAAACATGTTTTATTTAGTTCTATGTATGTTATGAATAAAAATCCAATATCTCTCTCTGTGTGTATATTTATGTACTTTATTGCCTTTTTATGAAAAAAAATTAATATTTTTTTTAAAAAATCGAGTTTTTTTGCATAAAATTTGGCATGATCAAAAAACTTTGAAAATTGTTACAAATCTTTTAACTCCTAACACATATAAAGATGTTATTTATGTACTGTATAAATATTATTTGAATACTTTTATTAGACTTTATTAGAAGTTCTTTTGACTATTTACAATTTGAATTCAATAAATACAGTCTGCTAGAGCTCCGACCACAAAGGCCAAGACATAGGAATACAAACAGGAATTGATGTAGTAGATCCTGGAGAACAAAGTTAGTGAGTGAACGTCGCATTATTCAGCTACTCTAGGGTTTTTGGCGACAGACCTCGTAATTTTGAACCCTGGTCATGTGACGAAAACGACACCTGATCTGGAAACCCTCTCTCCTAACTTCCTCACCTCACCAACGGGAAGATGTTGAAGCCTTAACAGATTTAACGTGCATTTCAGTGATAGCCTCGACCTCAAACAGAAAGAAATATGGCGCGTGATGGAGAAGCCAAGAACGAGGCTAACAGAGAAGAATGGGCTCAATTCATGTGACGTCATAGTCACATGATAGTGAAAGCCACGTGATTCTAGCCAATCAATTCAAAAATTCATGCGACGTCATAGTCACACGATAAAAACTATCTAGTGTTTCCAGCTAATCAGTTTACGCGCTCCGGTGTTGCCAAGTTTTGTTCTTTGCTGAAACTTTCTCTTAAAAAGTACATATGTATAGAAAATGCATTTTATTTAAAAGTATAAACATAAAAAAATAAGATTTTTTTTTATTTAAAATAATCTTTTTGAAGAAATTTTTTTTCCCTGATATTTAAACATCTTTACCCAAATATGAAATTTGATATTTTATTTGAGTTTTACAAACAGAACAAGCACAATTAGTTTAATGTTTGTTTTGAATTCAATGGAAAACACGTGTTTGTTTTTATCATGTGACTTTATGAATTGAGCCCATTGGCGCTCGGCAAATGTGAGTTATCAATTCAATCGGGCATAAATTCTCTAAATTAACTGAAAAGTCACAAAGTTGTTTTATAAAAGATTTTTTTTCTGGCTACCTATTATTCTGTTCGACACATGGTCCTTCAACCGCAGCCATTATACTCCATTATTTCGAAACGATCGTATGATGATGTTGACGCCTGAGCTGACTCCCCATTTTGCACATTCATGCCAGACCAACATGGGAACTTTGAATCTGGATAGATAAAATATTCATCAACTTCGCTAGATGATATATCACTAAATCTTATATATCTTTATTTTTAGGTGGTATGGGCCACTTCATGGCGTGTTGGCTGTGGTAAAGCTGTGTTTAAAGACAAAAAGTGGTACAAAACCTACCTTGTATGCAACTACGGCCCAGCGTAAGAAGCACATTTTATTATGATATGCAGATAAGTTTCATACATCTTTAACGTTTATTTTCTTTAAAAAAGTTTAGTTAACTTTAGAGGGTTTTTTTTTAAATCATAGATTGAAATGCAGATCGCGTTGTCTTTATACTAAGCATTACAATTTCCCTTAAATGCTAGAATTATTACATTTTTGCTATGATGACATTTATTTAACAATTGATATAAATAATAATCTCAATTCAAATATATATATTTACTGGCTGAATGGCCCGGCGTTGCACGGGCTTCTTCAAGAGTACAGCTTTATGCTTTGGAAGATTCCCCTTCCCTTTCATTGTCAGCACTTCTGTGTGATTTCTATATTAATGTTATTAAAATACTCTTTTTCGAAGTTTCTTCCACGTCTTTCTCCTGTCGGGGGGTCTGTTTTTCTCCACTGAGCTTGTAAGGGCTTTTTCCGTGGGTACAGTTTTATCCCCATGGAAATTTTCCTCCTTTCTCTCTGGACACCAGTTCTTCTGAGTGTGTTACTGAGTGATGTGAATGATTTCTATATTTAAGTCATTTAAATCTCCTTTTCAGAAATTTCTTCCACTTCTCTTTGTCTCTCACAGACAAATTTCTTTTTTCTCCGTTCAGCCGTTCAGTTTTTTTTTTTTTTTTTTCAAATATAAAAACCCCCTTTTTTCACCCCAAGATATAAGATCTTTTTTTTTCAAATTTCTATTTTCGATAAAAATTTACAAAGTTAATCCAGTTTTGTTCTCCAGAAAATGGACTATTTACGAATTTATTATTAAGTAAATAATTTAATAATAAATAATAAAATGCAATATAACTGTAATTCTTAAAAAAACTAATTATTTATATCAATTTTCGTAAAATAATTAATAAAAAAAATGTCTACCGTTAGCTATGAAACGACTGCTTTCATCTGGATGTTTGATTTTTCGATTAAATATATGTAACTGTGGAAAAAGAACTATGGGGGAAAAGCCTAAAAATTTGTTCACATTTCTTGTATAAAAAAAAGATTTAAAAGGAAATAGTACTATTTATTAAAAACAGGGCAGCATTTTCCTATATTTTAAGGTTTTTCAGTAAATTATTTCTCTAAAAGTAACTATCAGTTGCGATGTATTATTAAAAACTAAGATTGTATCAATTAAATTTTAAATGAAACAATAAATACTTTCTTAAAATTCAAACTAATCAATTGGATTTGGAAAATTACTGGAAAATTCATTATTTACAATCATTATAAAAGAAAAAAACATTCAAAAAGAAAACATCTTTTTATATAACATAAAAATCTTTTGTCTGCTTACGTACTCTCTGTAAGTTGTTTTTCCGCACATGCGCTCAAACTCGTGTGTTCTGAGGTAGCTTTCCCATAATTAACTATTACTGGCATTTGGCGATTTTTCTAATTTTTTCGTTGTATTTTTACGGCTCTCCAAGACGGCAAAAGTACGTTTTCTTTAAAAATATTTTATGTATAAAGAAAGCAGATTTTTTTTAATTCAAAAAATTTTTTGAAGTCTTACAATATTTTGTTTGAAATTAACTTGGCAGCGTTGGAAAAGGTTAAAAAAATGTACCAATCTGCTTGGAAAATAGTTTTATCTTTTTTTTTAGGAATTTAAATTAGAAAAATTTAAAACATTGTAGAAATTGAGATTTTAAAAATATATTTCAAGTTAATCACACTTTAAAAAAGCATTTATTTTTTTTAAACAAAGTTAATTAATACATTCAATAGAGCAACGTCATGAAATTCCATTTTGGTTGAAAAATGATTTTCGACGCCAACTTTTGTCATTGTTGTAAAAATAACTGTGTTACAACAATGCAGACAAATCAAAGTTGGTGCCAAAAACTGGTTATTAAAACTGGTTTGAATTAATATCTTTTTAACTACTTGCTATATCGGACCGAATTGTGAATCTAAATCATTCACGAATCCACTTGAACCCCACAAAAAATGTCATCAAAATCGCTCCAGCCGTTTAGAAGGAGTTCAGTCACATACACACGTACAGAAGAATTATATATATAAAGATAAAAACGCTAAAAAGCATGATTCGCCTGCATTTTTGTAACAATGAAGACCCGGTTTGGCCAGTTTGGCTGAAAATTGATTTTCGACACCAACTTACGTCATTTTTATTGCAATAACGTTGTTACAACAATGCAGGTGAATATTGAGTTGAACGTTTTTAATGGTTTTAATTAATATCTTTTTAAGTATTTGCGATATTGGACCTAATTGTAAATCTAAACCATTCTCGAATCCTCTTGAACACACACAAAAAATTTCATCAAAATCAGTCCAGCCATTTAGGAAGAGTAGTCACATACACACGCACAGAATATTTTTATATATAAAGATATAATTGGTAACGTGTTTATAGAATGGAGCACTTTTTATTTCAGTGGAAACATGATGGGAGGTGAAATGTACAAAGAAGGAGAAACATGCTCAGAATGTCCTTCAAACACATGCTGTGGATCTTCATGTGCACAATACGGAATTCAGTCCGATTATGAAGGACTCTGCAGTAAGTATTAGCGCTTTCTCTTAATGAAAGATATTTAATTAAGTAAGCAATATAAAAAATTCACATCATATGCCAGTCGTATTTCATTATAAAATACAGAGGGGGAGGAATTAAAAAAAAGTTATACTCACTTTAAGACTGGGTAATATGTTAATGCCATAAGTTTAAGATCGCATTGACTTTAGGATTAAGTTGCAAGAGCTGGTATTAACAATTGGCATTAGTGTTTCGACAGGTTCAACAATAGTTCAGCGACAGATGGAACTAGTGTTTTAGTAGGGAAAGTGAGACCATGGCGCAAGTAAGTCTGACTATCGAGCAGCTAAAAATAATTTTGAAATGGTAGTTGAAAAGTTCAAAAACATCACACACACACATATTGAAGTGCAACGACATTGGAGGCAACAATGTGGAACCAAACCACCAACACCCAAAAGCATTGCTAGCATTCGCGATAAGTTTGAAATGATGGAACAATAAAGGATACGCACAAGGGCCAAGCACATCAACAACCAAAGCGTCTTTTGTTGGAGTGTTAGATTTATTCACACGGTCACCACGAAAATCGGCATTACAATGTACACGTGAAACAAGCATTAGAAGCACTAGCGTAGGCCCTATTTTGCAAAGAGCAAAGTGGAAAGTTTACGTTCCATAAATGTTACACACACTGAATTAAGACGATTCGGACAGAACTCAGTTTTGTGAATGGTACCTCACGCAGGCTGAAATGATACAAATTTTGTTTCCCAAGTGATGTGGTCCATTTTACTCACGGGCAAGGGCATAGCTACCACCATATCAATGATACAGGGCCCCCAAGTTACAGGGGCCCAACATGTGCAACTACATCCCCACTAACAGGGTTTTCAAATCTAAAAAAATACCCCGAAGGAATTTTGATTCGGAGCCCACTCGGAAATAGCTAGGTCAGTGCATATTGGTTACCTCAAGAATGTGGTGGGCATCAAGAAACCGTGCACATTAGAGAAACTGCGCTATGAAATCGAAACGGCTAGTCACCCAATTCCTGTAGCTGTGACGAATCTGTACGGAACCTTTCCACTAATCTTCTTAGGCATCTCTTTTTGGGGAATATAAATTCGCGTTTATTTCCAATCAATTCCAAAAAGAAGCATGGGATATTTAAATTAGATAAGGTATTTTTAAGTCGAGGGTTGCGAGATAGCAAGAGAGATGATGGTAGGCTATTGAGCCAATAACGTTAAATGCAAAACTAGAAGATTCAAAGAGATTAGATTCGTGAAGAAGTCGTGCTGCTAGACGTACCAGAAAGCTGATATAAGCCAGCGGTAAATATAATTCACGTACGCTTAAAGTAAGCGTCAGTTTGAGCTACTTAGTTAAAGTTAATGACAGTTAAGAATTCGAATACGTGTGTTTCTCGGATCTCCTATTTCGGTAAACCTTACTTGAGTTGAGCTAGATTAGTAATTAACTGTATTCTTAGTAATTTAATTTAATATAAAGGCAAATATCTTTAAATGACGTAACATTATTGTATTACATGTTATCAGAGATTTTTGAGGAAATTATAACAAAATAAATAATATTATTATTCAAAATGGCTCTTGGTGGTTCTTTGCCTCAAATTAATCTTGGTGTTCAAGGTGTGACCCATGGGGGTCATCACATAGCTACTCAGTGAGATCTCGCCAACAATGTTCGGCATCGTGCTCAAAAATGTTTGGAGACGGGCGGATTACAGTTTGAACACTTATTGTAAGATTGTAATTTTTATTCACTGTAATACTTATGATCACATACAAGTTTTTTTTCCATCAAAGTGTACGTACATGTGAGAGCGCCCCCCCCCCTTGGGTGCCCCTCTTGATCATTAGCGTGAGCTAGAGGTGTAGGATTAACGGAAGAACTAGAAGCAGCCGTGATCTTAATCTGTCTTTATTAAGATCTTTAACTTAAACGTGTTTAACAAGTTAGATAATAATAATATAAGTGAGAAAATCTGCAGTTGCTAAGCACACAATAATAATAATACCGAACTAACTTAACCCGGACCACTATCAATACTAACTCGCCTAAGCTCTATTCATAAACTATCACAGATCCGAATATTAAACAGTCACTCCTACCTTTAACGTAGACTGAAGAGTAACGGTCACACACACTATAATCCTAGATGAAGTTGCTGTTTACTCGAGTGCAATGGTATGCACCTTGACTTAAAGGTTCTCTAACACGTATAACTTCTGATTGCCGACACTTAATGTTTCCAAAACCTCTTCACGCTCGAACCACGGATTATCTTTACATTCCTCAAATTGCCACCGAGATTTCTCTAAGTTTTTGATACTTAAAAGCTTCCTAATTTGCATCTTTCGTTCACGCTTCCCTTCCTGGATTTGGTTGGAAAAGAGTTGCCATTAATTCTGGCCCGATAGAACCCAAATGACACGTCAAAGAAAAGACGCGTGAGCCCGTCTCATACATTTTTGACCACCCCAGTAAATAACTTTTTTTTTCAAAAAGATATTATCTGTTCATAATATGAACTCCATAAACTTAAATACGAGAAAGTTTCAGTTCATTGTTTCCATTAAATTTAATGACAGCTAATTGAAACATTCGATTCTCTCTCGCGCGCTCGCTCTATTTCATGCTGTAAATTGCAATCTTATTGGTAATATGCATCATAAAATATGGACTGAAAAAAGATCACCTGGTTAGCTTGGAAATTAACCTCTCAACCAATAAATTTTTTTGCCCAAAATGCTTTAAAAAAAGGCACGTTTTTTATTGCATGTAACTAAGCATAATACTTAATAAAATAAGAAAATGGAAAAATTCTATTTGAATTTTGAAGTTTTTACACTATTTTTTTATTTTATATGAGTGGAACACAAAGCCTCCATGCCCATACCCTTTTTCAAACAGTTGAAGGTTTTGAGTGTGTGCATATACATACACAGTTTGAAAATGGTATAATAAGAAGAGTCTTACACTGGAATCAAAACAGAAATATACCGGCATTTTTTTTTTTTTTTCTGATTATCTTTTCATTTCTTCTCAAGCTACAAATTGCGTATTGCCTTACCAATCCCTGTTCATTATCGAAAATTTTCAAGAACCTAAATTCTTGACTACAACAAAAAATTCCCGCCTTCACCGCAAAGAAAATCCCGGATGAGAAGCATTTCAGTGGCACGGGTATAAATTGCATCTCTTAAAAACATTAGCAATAATAATAGCGCCGGTAGCCCGTACGGTGTACGGGCAAACGCGTTAATATAGCTCTAGAAATTACAAAGAGCGATGGATTTTTTTTTCACCACAATCAAATGAGGAGAACGTGGCCTCCGAATTTTTTCTCATAATATCCCCATCTACCACGTAAGTGCTTTGGGTCTTTGAAACCATTATTTTTTTAAATCGAGTTTTTAATGAAAAAGGCTCATAAAAGGCAGATACAGTAATAATTATTTTTATTAAATTAACTGTCTTTCTTTCAACTTCCTTCCTTATTTAAATGCAAAACATATAAGATTGTGAAAAAAATTTCTGGTTTATCCATAAAAAACGTATTCAGGTACATTATTGTGCTTTAAGGTATCCGACTACGTTCGGAACCATGGTTTTGCGAAAGCGTATAAATGGATAATATTTATGATATTTAGTGTCACTAGATTAGAAAATGTATATAAAATTGTTTTAAGAATAGTATTACAGGTTCAATAAAAAACTATTTAAGTACAATATTTTGACCAAAAATGAACATAGAATGACCCATTTTCAAAATATTCTCCTTTTGTGAAAAATGCTTCTATTATAATAATGTTTTGTCTGTATATAGCTCAGACCTCTGTACAGAGGCTCAACTAGAATTTTTTTGTAATATATAACTTAGTAGTGGGTTTATCCATGTTTTACGACAACAGAGGGGAGAAATTTTAAGAAAAAAACGCCGATAAGAATTTCAATGGGTTGTAACTCTGAAAATAATGTGAGTTTTTCAAAAAAAAATAGTTCAGAATCTCTGGTGAAGCCTTTACTTTAAATTAGCAAAATATTATTATTTTAGAAGCCTTTTTTATAAAAAGAGAAAATTTTGAAAAATGGCTATTCTAAGTTAATTTTTTGCCAAAATATTGTATTTAAATAATTTTTTTTGTCAAAATGTCCTTAAAACAATTTTATACATGTATTCTAATCTAAGTGACACTAAATATCATGAAAATTATCCATTTATGAGCTTTTTTAAAATCACGGTTCCGAACGTAGTCGGATACCTTAAAGTAGTTCCCTTACATTGCTGCACATTTTTCCACGACGATTCCGCAAACTATCAGAAGCGTATATCAGATCTATATATCTTCGAATTCTATTCTTCCCTGAGCTCAAAACTGATGACAGGCCTTACACAAAACTTCATGCAATAATATTACTCATGTTTTGCTGCAATCTTGTGTGAAAAATGCAAATCCAACGATGCTCATTCCTGCTTCCTCTGGCAGAAGTAATGCGCATTTGGATTTCTTACATGTGTACACCTAACTGTGCTTCCCCAGCTTAATTTTTTAAACCGACGAAAATATATGGTGGGATATCTTTTGAACACATCACATACGTACACAACAGTTCTTAAAAGTAAAGGTTCGGGAAACAGGATATCTTTCTGAAAAAAAAAAGGGTACATGACTTTTAAATTACTGGAAAGAGGTCAATGAAACACAAAGAAGGTTGAGAAATTCTGCTTTAAACTTTATTTGTAAGACATTTGTAACGTGCAACGAGCTTTGAAAATGTGCTTGCTCGAAATGAGATAAAATGAAAAGGTTTTTACATATGTTCCTTTTTCTTTTAAATTTTTGTATTTATTTTCGTATTAAAAGTTTTTTTTTCTTTTTACAGAGGTAATTGATGAAGATAACTTCAGCAAATAAACAAAGACACTTTCCACGAATTCCGAGCTTCCTGCAGGAAATTATTTGTTATGAAACATTGCTTTTAATTGAAAGTCAATTAATAGTTCCCTGCCTTATTCTAACTTGCATTTGTACCTGAGATTTTATTAAAATATAAAGGAAGTACTGATTGCAAATTATTTTATTGAAATTACATTGAAAACTAGTAAAAAATACAGAAATTTTTCATCAGCTAATATTTTATAGTTATTTAATATATTGATAACATTTGATAATTTAAAAATTAAACTCGCAAATTTAGTATGCAAAGATATATATACTAAAGTATGTATTAAAGTATAATGATTGCACACAATTCCACTATTGAATGACAATATTTAAATAAATCTGTTTCATAAATTCATTATAGATTATGAGTAGAGATGATGAGAAAGCAGATTCGTCTTCATTTTAAGTTAAAATGCCCCACTTTTAAAAGATTTATCATAAAATGCCAGTTGAAAAAGTAATAAACAGCATTAGGTTACATTGAAAAAATTGGTACTTACATATTACACCGCCAACCAATATCCTCAAATCAATAGTCATCGCCAAATGTTGCGATATGAAGCCAATAATGGAAACCGTCTTCACATATGTTGAAACACAGTCCTAATATGAATATGACAGCATTTAGCAACGTCTTTTGATTTTACGAAATAGGTCGACGGTATAATACGAAACACCTAAACATTCATTAATTTCTTTAAAAAATTTAATTTTTCAGTTTAAAGATGCTTAATGCGTATTAGTGTGATAGAAACATTTAATATGTTTTTACGAATACTATATCATGATATTGTCAGTCTAATTGAGTTAAAGTTATAAACTAGGAGAAGAATTACACGATAAATACAACAATATAAGATAAAGATGAGTTTTATTAATTTCAAGAGAGAACAAGATGAGAGGAAAAAAGATAACATCACATAGATAAAAAGAATTAAAAAATAAGAAAATCTTAAAGAGTAAAATATATATTTGGCAGAGTATTTACAAAAATTTAAACGCTCAAATAAATAATCTTAAATGCTTAATTTAATAACCAAAAGTTATGAACACTTCACCATTTTTCAGTGTTCATCTCAGGCAAGTTTTGTAAATTGGTCTATGTTATTAATTTGTAGTTAAAAATACTTCGTTCACATACAGTTTTGTCTTATTTATGAGCTAATCATTTATTAGAGGGTGACTATTATTTAATATTGTATAAATAGAAAAAGACTTTTAAACTTAATCTTGAAGTTTTTATCTCATTTGAATTTATTTATGATTTATTATGTAACAATGTTTTCGTTTTTTTACATTATTCATTTTATTTAGATATTCAATGAACCTTGCTTCAGTTGTATAAATAATTTATTTAATATACACATAAGCAATTAATGAGAAAGAAATTTCAAACAGAAAAACTGTGTACTTAATGAGCAATGACGACAATTTTCAGTGGGGGTATTCCAGTGAGGGTAGTGGCAGGAGCAACAGCTTTAACCTAGGGCATGTTTGCAAAAAGTATAAATCGCAAAAGCTTGAAGTAGCGCATATCTGGAGGACAAAACCCGCGACCTATGTATCCGTAGACACGTAACATGACCACTAGACACCCTTGTCCGGAGAATGTTACTAGCTTATGCAGATATCCGCTACATTACTCCCCCACCAGTGAGTCGATGGATCGGCGAATGAACGATATAGTTGTTATGGCGAGCGTGTGTTGCGTGAGCGTTGCGTCAAGTGAGTCTGACGACTTTGGTTGCAGCGTCAAGTGGGTCCGAGGACTTGATTTCTCTTTATGCCGGTAGATGGCGCCACGACAGATCAATAGGTTGCGCTTTGCTTAATTCAGTCAAGGTCATCAATGAATTTGCGTTTATCCGGAGGGCAGAACTCGCAACCTATGTATCCTTAGCCACGTAACATCACCACTAGACAAAAATGATCACCCTTGTTGGCTGTTACTGGCATATGTAGATATCCTCTACAGGCTTGCGAGTAGCAAGGAATATTAATGATCAAATTTAAGAGCCATGAAGACAAAAATTCCTGATGTAACATTTGCGAATTACACATTTGAAAATACACTAAAATCTATAATTCATATTAATCATCAATCATTATCAAATTAAATGAAAAAGTTTAATCTAAATACAACACAGAGAGGACTTTATTCATAAACTATTAAAGGAAACAGCTCTTCCAGGTAATGAAATGGTACGTAATAAAATTGAAATACATTAGATGACAAAGCATTTTCTAGCAATACACATCCTCGGTATTTTTTGGCACTTGGTATCAATTGTATATACAAGATGATTCGCTAACAGACCGAAAAAACTTGTAAGATGTATAGGAGGTACAGAGCCGACTCGGAATCACATAGGAATGCAATGTCGCAATTGCGAGCTATAGTGCAAAGAAGCAGAGAAAAAGAACAGAAATAGCAACACATTAGTGGGATGGAAACCATTTTATGGAAAGGTTGTACTACAACGGGTGCTCGAAAGTGCATGGATTTCTTCTGTTTGGGTAACATAAAGAGTTGTTGTTACTGATCGGCAAAGGACAGATCGAGGCACACGAAATTCATCATGGCAAAGGGCTAAGTGACGCCTGTCGTTAGCCGTAGCTTTGAGCACCATACAGGTGACAGTACGATTTGGCTCGTTTCCACCCCAATTTTGAGGGAGGACACTTGGGGTGGTCAGGGGCCTCCCACCTCTCTACCCTTTCCACCAACCACACGAGAGGACTTGCGGCTCGACGGCTATTTAGAGTACCCCCATGCCGCAAAGGCACTATACATTTACAAACATCCATGTCTTCTTCGGGATTCGAACCCAGTCCCTACGGCACAGCAGTCAGCATCGCTAACCACTCGCAACTACGGCATTTGCGACCCTGCTTTCCTAATTCAGAGTCTTCTCCATACCCTCTACAAGTCTGTCGGTCTAGTAACGAATTATCCAGTATATTACTATTTACAGCCACCTACACAGACAAAAAATCTAATGTAACCATGTATTTTCAACCGAATTTTTTCGGTAGTTTACTATATTATTCCCAAGCACAGCCGAAATATTTCATTTCCAGAAAGAGAAATAAATAGTAAAAAAAATTTTTTTTAAAGTTTGAAACAGTAATACGATGACTGTAGTGTGTAAGCCTCACGGGCAAATCAGTCAGAAACCCGCGGGCTAATTTTCAAAGAATCAAAATAAAGTTTAAGATATCTCTTGCCAAGAAAAAATATCTCTTGTTTCAAATAAACACAAGTAAATTTGTTTTTCAGAAGAAAAACAAGATTAAATAAAAAATTTATTCTCCGAAGTTCATTTATGTCTTTTTACTATAACCAATAATTACACCAACTATTAAAAAAAAACGTTTTCTTTGAAAATGCATGTTGTTTCCTAATAATTAGTAGATGTTTCATTTGGAGGGGGAAATAAATGGTTATATTATGTACTTGTATATATTACACATATGTGCATGTATAGCTTTATTAGAACTCTTCATATTTAATTATCTTATTTGATCAGTATTTTTTTTACCACACAAGTATTTATCCTTTCCTTTTTTTTTTTTTTTTTTACATTATTAATTTTATGTTGACCTAAAATGAACCCTGCTTGTGTAATTAATTAAACTATAATTCGATTATTACTTATAATTGAATAGTGAAGTTAACTAATCGATGCAATATAAACATCTGGATTTCTTCAAAAATGTCAATTAAGAATAAAAATGCTTGTTTTTTTTTCTTACACACACAATTCAAGTGTTTTATTAATTTTATAAATTAGTTTAGATGTAGATATGTGTATATATATGTACAAATATTAAAAGTTTTTAAAATTAGCAAAATATTGTAAAAAGGCATCTAATCCTAATAATATACAAAATTTCTATGTAATATACAATATCAAATAAGCTGTGTATAAATATATGATCCAAGGGCCAAAACCCATTTCCCAATTCTGATACGTCCCTTTTTGTCCCATTATTTAAACAATTTTATATGTTAATATTTATATAACTTTGTTTAGTTAGATTGTACCAAAACATATTTTTTCAAAAAGAACAGTTAAACCTGTAAAATGTTGTCACTTACACAGGTCATATCTTTGGTTTGATCAACAAAATTTGTAAACATATACTATTTGCATCACTTGCTCTTTTTGTTTATTTTACAAACAAAACTTGGCACTTTTAAGTTTTATTTAAATAGTTAAAAACTTGGTAAAAAATGCAAGGTCAAGATAGAAGTGTTGTCTTAACTTAGTAATGGTAGAGACATTAATAAATCCCTACAATAATAAAACAGTTAATTTAAACAAGAAACAAACACACAAGAAGGAATCACTGCAGTGCATTTCAATAAATACTTAAAACATACAATTTATAACAAATTAATACAAAATAAACTATGCAGTCAAACAAAAGTTAAAAGTCTAAATAATGAATATAATACATGAATGATATTACAATCAAGACAAAGAAACAACATTAAAATTAATAAAAATGAAACTAGTCACGGATATAAATCTTCATAAAAATGAATATCAGATAGTATGTATAACAGTAACAAAATGGATAAAGATTTTATCAACCATTTTCCAGAATCAGTCAATATTTTCACCAATTATGTTTCAGCCTTTTGGATCAAAAAATTTCTATCATAAACATACAAAAAGATTCAATTCCTCACGGCTGCATTTGTTTAATTTTAAAGAATAGGAACCTAAGCTTCTGATTTTATTAATATATATAGAGAGAGAGTATATCATTTTAATATACCTTTTAAATAAAGCACATACAGTCAGACATCTACTTTGCCAATTCCTTTTAATTTATGAACTCTTTCCTGGAAAATATTGAAAGATGAACTTCTATTTAAAAAATTTGCTATATCATGGCATTTTTGGGGGGTTTAGCGTCTTCAATAAACAGAGGTTCAACCAGTGGCGCACACGCCCCCCCGAAGCCCTTGATTTTTTTTCCGATTGATTATAATTCTAAGTATATAGTATGTAAAATTTAATTAATTACTTGTTATTAATGATTAATTTTATTAGTTAATGCTGATTATTTATTCAAAAATTAATTCTGTTCCCGAAAATCGACAAAATCAGAAAGCATGATACAAGAATGGTGAACTTCCGACCCCGACTAAAACCGGTCGCCACGGTACTTTTCCAGAATTATTTATTTTAGAATGAATTTGATATCTCACCATGGCATTTAGAAAAAAATCACCAAATCCGAAGAAAAATCGCTAAATTCAAAGTGACCCCCCCTATACTACACTTCAACCTGAAAATCTCAGCAAATAATTTTCATCAAATCCACTATCTTTTGCAAAACATTTTAAATGGAAAAATGGTTAAACTCAAAAATACGTTAAAGCGAAATTATGAAGAAATGATTCTCAAGATAATAGACATAGCAGTCACACATAGCTGTCATAAAATTCTTAGCAATTTGATTATATATAAATATTTTTTGAATTCCTGATTACGTAAAAATTATTATAATACATTAATAGATTTATAAAAAAAATGTTTACATTTTATGAGTTTTACTCTAATACAATATAAATTAAAAGAATAAAAAAAATAATAATATATTATTGAATCTCTAATAATATATTATTGAAAATTAAGTTCATTATAAAGAAAAATTGGCATTTGAAAAGTGATTAGGTACCATTTATTGGTACTTATACATTATATACTGTCCACCAATTTCATCAAATCAAAAAATGTTACCAAATGCTGCAATATACAGCCAATAGAGGATATCTTTCTTGTACACATTCGAACACAATAATAACAATATTGACAAGATCAGCAACTTTTTTTGAATTGGTGATGTCTTTTTGTTTGGCTAAAGTAGTGAACTGTGTAACACAAATACCAAAAAATTTACATATTAGCAAAAAACACAAAATGTACAAAATGATTGTACAATGAAATAAATAAAAACTTCCAACTTTTTTTAACATTCATGGTGTGGGACCAATATCAAATGGAGCTGATAATGGAGGATCAAAAGTGGCACTGAGATCTGATGGAGTTGGGGAAATATCAGCATGGGCTGGACTTATATCATCAAAACCAGCTCCTAAACTGAACGGGGATGGATCTGTAGAGCGCAAATCTGAGCCAAGAAGATCAAGATCATCGGTTGGTGAAACAGTCCTTGATTCATGCTTTTCATCTGATGTGAAATCTTCAAATTTAATTTCCAGAGGTCCATCAGAATTTATTACAGGTTGTCTACCACGTCTTCTGGTGGGTGTATCAGTTCTCATCTCAAGCATAGTTTGTTTCATCTTACACAATATGTTTTCTGGCACAGTGAAACCAACTATTTCATCAGTCATTAGAGCTGGATTGTTTCGGTACTCTTCAGATTCTGCAAGATTTTTAATGTCCTCAACTATCAGCATATATGCTTTACCACCAGTTGCTGGCATGAGATTGTGATCATAAAGCCATTGTTTGTCTTCTTGATCTCCAGAATATTTAAATATTTCTGGATGTTTAATATACAGTCTACCTCTAGTGGCTCCAAGTCCTAAAGCTTTATTAGCTTTGGCCCCCATTATAAATTGTGTTTCATTAGTCAAACGATTGGGATCCCACTTGGGACCTTCTCGTTTAATTCGTGCTTGCTCTATTTTGAATTTCATTGGTGTTGAACGACCAGATGAGGAATTGGGAGGCCGACCTTTACGTTTTTTGGGTTTGACAGGTTTGTAACTTACTTCAGAATCAGTGTCAGATTCTTTTCTCTTTTTAATTGTGGTTTTCACAATGGTAGTAGTAGGTTTTTGATCACAAGAAGAACTACTCTCAAATTCTCCAAAGTCAGCTGGACTAGTGCCTCGATTTGATGTAGTTTGATACATCTTTTTAGCTTCTTCTAGAATTTGTCGACATACTGAATGAATGTGTTGATCAGAGACTGAATTTTCTCCATTGTTTATCTTAATATTTTCTATACCGGGCTTAAAAAACGTCTCAATGTATTTCTGAATAATGTCATCAATTTCTTTATTAATGAAGGATTGCATATTTTGTCTGAGTATTTCGAGAGATTTTGCAGTTCCTGAAATGAAACCAAGGCGAGCTCTCTGCATTGCAACAGCTTGAGATCTATAAGCTGTTCGGTAACTAGTAGTGCTAGTGGGAAAATTATTTAAGTTATAGGACCTCATGTTGAAAGTATTTTCCCATTTGACAAGTCCATAACTTTGAAATGAATCTGATAAATCCGAGTTTACATTTTCGCTTTTAAAATAAATATTAACGCCTTTATTGTTGGTATTGAAGAAACGCAACTGCTGGCTTTCACTTTTTACAGGATAAGATGAACTCACTTCAAATTTTGGTGAATGCCAACTGAATACATTTGATCTGTCAGAGCTGTTTTCTCTATCTGAAGGAGAATAGACTCTAATTTCAGGTAGATTTGAAGCCATGAGTATTTTCAATTGTTTACAAGACAAGTAAAAAAGAGGAAATGCCGATATACTCACTATGTAAACAATCAAAAGATGCTCTCAGCAGTTTCGTTATTAACGGCTCTATTGCTGGTGCTTTTCACTTGAATTCAGATGTCAATCATTTGAACAAATATAAAATTCGTTTCATGAAAAATTGGAAAATACATTATTCCTTCATTAACTTATAATAAATTATGATTAAAATAATTAAAGTTTTAAAGTATATTTCACGTTTATTTAAGAAACTTTTTCCAAATTATTATTTAAACTAATTTTAATTCCAAATATTTTCAGAAACTACTTCGAAAAAATATTCTAGAAAAGAATAAAAATAAAATAATAACAAAATTTATATCAGTTGCTCTTCATAATAAATTAGACTATACTTAATTTAATAATATTTACCTGTGATGAAACTTGAAGTGAACATGATGCTCAAAACAGAACAAAGTAAAATCCAAAGAAAAATGCCGCGATATCTAAAAATTGTAAACAAAGATTGATTAATTCCATTACATGAACTTTTTCATATGAAACAATAAAGATCATAAATTACTGAAAATCCTAAATTTTTAGCAGTATACATGCTTATTTATTATTTAGTTAAATATTTAATGTTCATCCCGTTGACTCTTTTTAAAATAGAATTATACTAAATGTCAGTTTTATGAGGCAAGCATTGTCATCAGTTTTTCAGTAGTCTCTCAGGTTTTATTTTTAAACTATGTAGTTTTTATATTTATAGATAGAAGTAAAAAGGAAACTGAATTATTGCTCAAATATTCTACGTGATATTCATTCTTAATCTGTAGTAAAATATGGATGATGGTACCAGTGTCATAGATAGTAATAATTTTGCTATCGACATTCCTCACAGTGAAGTTGGATTGGAAGCTGTTGTAGCACTTGCAGATCAAGAAACTTTGGCAAAGGAGGTATGAATCTGTTTCTTTTACTGTAATATTTTTTTATATATTTAAATCATTGATTTGTTTGTCATTGAAAACCAGGATTCTTATTTGTTCACAAGATTTTTACTGAATTTTTTTTAATTTCCCATAAATATATAATATTATGACATGAACACAAATGTTTAATCATGTAGAATTAAATAATTTACGACTCAGCAGGGTAGACCGATTAGAATAAGTGCTTTTGATTGCTTTAATGATCATAAACAAACTGTGTTTACATTAAGGATTTAAAACAGGAGATTTTTAATTTTTGTCTTACTGCGCATTTTAAAGTATTTTTCTGATCATGGTTGGAAATTTATTGCATCCCAAAATTATGTTACTAAAAAGTTATTTTTGATAATGTTTTTTTTTGTTATGAATCTTTATGATTAATATATGCTTATGAATTTGAAACTTTTAAATATAATTAATTTATTAACTATATACTGGAATAAATTTCCAGATTCGTAAATGAAAGATTCCTACATGAAATTCTAGAACTGAATTATGAGACTTCATTCCGAAATTTTTTATTTTCCATTTCATGGTAGACAAAATACAGGATTAACTTCTTTCGGGTAAAATTATATTGAATTACTAAAATTCTTGGTACGGTTCACTCCTAGGAGAGCCCACACCCTTGGTGCGAATTACTTTGGTTGGCGATAATTGTGCCATCTTGGTAACCCTACTTTTTTTAAACACCGCATGTTGCAACCCTAACTGTTTCTAGCATTTTCGTATATTGTGGGCGCGCATTTCGAATTTCATTTTGTTGTTGGGCTCCGGGCTGGCTGCATGTGTGAGGGAATCTACTTTAGAATTTTTTACTTTGTTGAATGTGAAAGGTAAGAAAGAATTGATTGAATGGTGTATGAAGGAAGGATTGATTGCTTCAAGTTATGAATGTCCTAAATGTAATGATCGGCATGATGTAACATGGTCGGCAATAAAACGCTTTCTTCGAAATTGAACCAGCCACGTCGAATCTATGTTTGACCATTACCTTGCAGAATAAATATGGCGGCGCTCACACGATCATTCGCTTAGCGATGAGACCTTTAAAGCTTTTTAAAATCTGTTGTTACGCTGTACACTCCACTTGGAAAAGATCAGCAGTAAGAAAGTAAGTGCTGTTTTTATATTTTTTATCTTAAATGTTTAATTTCTGTATTGTTTACATATATTTTCATTACGCATCCACCTTTTCCTGCTATATTCCTTTGCCGCCATTGTCGGCTTCGCTTGGCGCCATCTTGTTCTGGCTTGGCGCTTTTTTCGGTTTGTCGCCAAGGGTGTGGGATCTCCTAGGATTTTACCCTTGGTACTTATGTATTATCGTAAAAATACCAATGTTCAAGATAACTCGCTAAAGTTGTCAACCCCGAATTTTCACAAGTTGTACGTGCTGAATTGGCAACCATCTGCTTCGTTTCATATGTTGCCAATATGGTTGTGATAATACCTAAGTACCAAATTTTTTTAAAAAACATAAATAAATCAAATTTTACTAAGTTAAGAAAAAAAATTAATATTAAATGAAAATGTTACGTAGGTATTTATGTATTAAGGTCACCACAGCCGAATTTGTGCCATACAATTCCCGCCATGATACCATAACAGCAAAAGAGAACAACTACAAAAATAGAATCTTAAATGCTTTATTTGGAAAAAAAAATAGATTTTAGTGGAAAGGGACTCAATTGGTGTGGTGTAAATTTGGCTGTAGTGATGTTAATACATGAGTACCATTATTTACTTTTAAAAAATATATATTATATATTCTTTATTAGTTATTCAACTCGTTTACATATTTTGTGGTAAAAGATTGATATTAGCAAAAAGCTAATTATTTTATTTTTTGTATTTTCTTAATTTTCTGTTTTAAAAATTTTATAGTGAGAGAATACTTACCATTTCATTTCAAAGTTTTTCTTTCACACTCTTTATGGTGTCCATGTACTTCTAGGGGAATGCATAAAGTTTGGTAACTTTAGTGGAAACTAATATGCTGAATTCACAATTAAAATCTTTTCACGAATAGGAATATATAACCCATTCTTGTGAAATCTAGATTTCCTTAACATTGCAAATATTCATCATATATTGGTGGATGGCATGTTAAAGAGAATAGATAATATATATATAGAAAATTTTTCTTTGTAACCACCAAAAGTTAATAATATAAGAAATGAAACGTTATAATTACCTGTGTTGTAAAGAATTCTCTGTAAAATGTTATTTATCAATATTTAGATAGATAACGACTTAAGAAATGCTTTTGATGGCATATGTGATGGAGATGAATCTGAGCCTGAAGATGAATCACTGACTGATCATGATTTAGAAACTGAAAGTGATGAAGGTGATACGGATTTGAACAGTAACAGGTGTGATTAAAAATTACATTAATGTACATAAACCTTAAAAAATGTGTTTGATTTAATTTATCTCTCTTTTATTATAAGTAATTTTATTAGCTGCAAAAGCCGTATCTTTTAACAAATGATTTTCAAAAATTTAACCTTTTTTTCCTAATATCTAATAAACAGACAGACCTCTATTTAATGAAGTCACTGAATCCTGAAGAAAATATTGTTATGTGGAAAATTTCATCGTTATGTGAAATAGAGAGATTCATCTTTTAATATACTTTATAAATTAAGTAAAAAAAGTTAAAATTCGTAAACACTATGTATTACGTAAAAAGTAATTAATTACACTTTTTTTTGTAAATTAATATCCATTTATTTTATATATCTTACCCACCGCCCATCCGGTATAGTGGTTAGTGATGCTGACTGTTGTGCCATAGGGCCTGGGTTCGAATCCCAGAGTGGATGTTTGTAAATGTTTAGTGACTTTTCATCATGGAGGTACTCTAAATAGCCATCAAGCCGCAAGTCCTCTCATGAGGTTGGTGGAAGTGGGAGGCCCCTGACCATTCCCTGGATGTTCTTCCTCAAAATGGGTTAGAACCAAGCGTACTGTCACCTGTATGCTGCTCAAAGCTATGGTTAACAACAGGCATACATCTAGCCATTTGCCACAGTGAATTTTGTGGGCCTCAATCTGACACCGATGGAGAAGTGGCATTAGTAACAACAACATATCTTACCCATTAAAAAGGAAAAAGATCATTAAATAGAAAATGCACTTTGGTATTTCGAGGCTATTTTATGAAGAAAATAATAGAATGTTTTTGGTTCCATAAAGAAGTTTACAAAATAGAGACTTGTAAAACGGAGGTCCAACTGTATTTAAAATATTAATATAACTTTTTTTAATAATATTAAAAGTATATATTATTCATTTAAAACTGTACATATAAAAATTTTCAAAGTAATCAAATCATTTAACTTGTAACTCGTTTAAAAAATATATATTTCAGTGAATAAAATTTTTTTGGTACTTTTCCATGTTACCAACAAAGGCAATAAAGTCTTCCAAAATTATACAACCCATGCCAAATGGAGTATTTTTGCTAGTAACCTTTTACCTACAAATATACAAAACAAGTCACAGCCTTTTCTTACCTTTCTTTTTCTAATAGGAATGCAAATTGATGTTTTTACTTTTGCAAACCTAGTTCATTCCCCAGAAGCTGGTATCACTTTTTAGTGTGGCATCATATAGGAGGCACCAATTGTCGCAAGTAATTTTGATGCCCAGTTTCCTTCTCAGAGGGAGGCACCTGAGCTCTTACAATGTGAAATTGTACTTAGGAATGAATTTTGCTGAGAGCACCCAAGCCAAATAGATACTCAGTAGATTTTTTACATGCCGTATAATCATACAACATGAACTTTGCCGATTTTCTGCATCACAAAAATCCATCGACTTGGGCCGGGTCGAACCTGCAACCTTAGATGCAGAAAACCAGTGAAAACCCAACTACGGCATTTAGCCGGCAGAGCTTATAGCTTTTTCTGATCTGTTATGTCTCTATTGATATGTCAAAAGTGGGTGAAAAACCATTGGAAATTTTGGGATTTTCCCAGAACAGAGGAAAAATCTCAGATTCTTCAAGGGGCAAACTGATCCATGAGCATTATATTAGAAGCAAATGGGGAAAATATTGAAAAAAGAAGCATAAACTATGTATTATAATGTATACTGTTATATGTAAAGTGTAATGAGGAAGTATATATAATATGTTTACTATCTGTTGTTACTCATAAAGTTTGTTTGGCAAAATTAGCTCCAGCAAAATGGAAAAGTACCAATTTTTCAACTGAAAAGCATTTAAGAGTTCTTTTTCAGTTCATAAAATAATAAATGCACTAAATTTAATTTTTTTTTCAGCAAACCTTGTTTATTTTTATTTTGATACTTCCTTAACATATTTTATTCATTGTACAATTTTTTTTAAGTATTATGATAGTGATGATAGGTATCTATCAATTTTATTAAATATTATTTATGTAAATTCTTCTTACTTAAAAAAATTCAAATCAGATTAATATGTTCTGTTAATTAGTAATTTTGTGTATGTAATTGTTAATAATACTTTTTGTGGAGGAGGGATATATCAATAATGAAACAAATTAATGTTACAAAAAAACAGAATAATATATTATAATTTTTATGTTAGCATATTAATTTCAAAATTTTCACTTGTGTTTACAAACATAATTGCTAAAATTTGAATTAAAAATAAATTCTTGTTTTTATTATACTATATTTCTGTCTGGGAAAATGTGTTTTAATTTGCTTTGCTCTTTTTAAACTTAATTTTTTACTTTAAATATATTTTCAAAAGCATTTTGTTTCATGTATTCCATTTTAATAAGTCATTCATAATTTACAGGTATTTCACATCGGAACAATATGAATCTTCTGTTGCCATATCATCAGTATGTAATTATTTTTAATGCTCATTGTAAACTATCTTCCTTTAAAATTTGCTTTGTTTTTAACTTAAACCGTACTTTTATTCTTTTTTTATTAAACATTTTTAGGCAGATTTAGGGAACTACAAATAAATTAATTCATTTTTAGAATTTTAATATTTTTACTTAATGTATTTTTAAATTGATACAATAGATGATAAAACCTTTTTTATTAATAATCTTTGATATAAACTTTGATTTCAGCATTCTTTAGAAAAAAAGTATTTTCTATTCAGGATTAAAGTTTATTGATTGAAATCATGATTCTTATACTAAAATGATTCTTGATTTGTTGCCAATATGAATATTAATGATATTATCTAATAAGATACATTCACTGCAAACACAATAGAATTTGCTGTGTTCGACTTCATGGTCCCCGTAACTCATATTTACCAAATGAAGAAAACATAAAAAAATACATTCTAATTATTTAATTCATTAAATGACTGTTATTTCAACTGCTAAATGATGATACCTGGCAGCCAACTATGGTTATATTTGTATTGTAAAATTACCAAATAGAGTGGGGAAGGAGGGGCTCTTTCACTTTGTATTAGTTAAAGCTTAGTTATTGCTTGCCTTTATTTATTGCCAACTTGACAAATTATTGTTATATTCAATAAATACTTAATATGGAAAAATGAGTTATAAGTACATATGTACATAAAAGTTTATAAATTATTTTTAAAATTTAATTTAGCAAATTATAATTTGATTTCTCTTTGATTATCAAACAACTTATAATAATAATACGAAACTGGATATTTTGTGCCACACACAGTAAATTGGTGAAGATGTTAAAGAATTTTCACAATTTAAAAGTAAGGCTATTGTGTTTGAGCAGGCACAGTATTGTTTTTCATTATTGGATAATGAATATTATGTCATTTGACTACAGTTTTTGATTTGGCCAAAACGTTTAGTGATGTAAGTACCTAAGTCCCCTAGTGTGTTTAGTTTACACCTCTTGTGATTGAAAATAATAGTGGCACCAAATTGTGCCAACAGCTTTTTTTCTCTATTGGACTTCTATCCAATACTGCAATAAATTAAGGTATGCACTAAAACATGATCCAATCAAAAATAAGTACTTGTTCATTTATGGTGATATATTTTTAAAAACTTCTCAATACCATATTTGAACATTTATGATTATTTTGTTTATTCTCAATATTTTTATTTAATAATGTTTAATTTAATTTTATACAAACATCTTCTAATACAATTACTTTTTTTAATTAACTAAAAATATTGATAAATGACTTTTCCTCTTTATTAAAATAAATTTTCTTCACTTAATAGCCATTATACAATATTGACTTGTTCATATTGCTTAAAATATTTTAAGTATGTACAAAAATAAATCATGATTTTTATATAAAAAAAAACTGCATAATACGTATATATTGAATTTTCAAATTAACATAAATATTTTTATGATGGTGCATGAAGGAGACCTGTAAAATGGCATCAAGAATTATGTTTTTAATTTTTCTAATATATACTTTGATTCTTTTCTTTTAGGCAGATCCTAATTTACATCAAAGAAATGAATCTGATGTCTTGGAAAGTGATATTGAACATGAAAATAAACAGAGGACAGATGATTCCTATGAAGCATCTGACCATAGTTATGAGAGGGATATTCACAAGCGGTATCATTATGTGCAAAATTCACAAACATCAGAGGAATATGGCAGATCATCCGTTACTGAACATTCTAATCATAACTTGGCAAAACAAACATATCATAAGGACAATAACAGTGGTGTTTATAGTGTCACTGATCATGGAGATTACAAAAGTGCAAAATCTTCGAATCCTACCATCTCGGGTGCAAGTGATTCTGCTGTTGGTAATGAAACTTTTTGTTATTTTTGATCAATTTTTTTTCTCTTTGAAACTTGAAACTCTTGGTGTATGCAAAAGGAATTATGTATAAAAAAATTATGTTTTGCCATTATGGTTTTTGCATCGAATTAATTTATTATCTCTTATAAACTTTTTCTTGCTAGATGCCAAATATTTTTAAATAAATGAAGGATTGTTTAAAATTAAGTGGGATTTAAAATAGGTGTTTCATAAATAAATTATGCTACACAGGATGTATCATTCATAAATGTTAATTTAAATTATAATTTACATAAAAGCATTAAATATTTATTTAGTCTGGAGATAAGAATATATTAAATTGATTGTTGAATATACATAAGATATGTTTTTTAAAAAAATGTACTACTATAAAATTCTTTTAACCTCTTGATATACAAATAAAATAAAATTTGATGCAAACTTCCCCTTTCTCTGTGAGGCTGGATTTCTGGTGACATTGGGGGGGAGAGAACTTTGCACATTCAAAACAAAATTGGATTGAGGCATGATTCTTGACAGAAACAGCTCTATTGGAGACAGCTCTTGACGTCACAGAGATGTCAAAGTCTACAATAGCATTTCAGATTAATGACTTAGTACAGATTTCATTTTATGTCAATGGTTTAAGTAGCTTTAAAAATTACTCAAACTAATTGTTTCTTTATTTTGCTAAATAACATTGGTTATATGTGAAATATATTTCATTTGGCAGTGCATGGTATCATGCATCTTCTGTGTTTATTTAATAATGCATTATTATAATTTTTAGATTTACATGGAGAATATCGGAAGCTTTGCATTTTATATGAAAGCACTTGCCAAGAAATGAAGCAATTGAAAACAGAAGAAATAAGTTATAGAAAAGAAACAGAGCAGACAATAAAGTCTTTGAGACTAAGACTGGATCTCTTAGAAAGTAAACTTTTGTTTTTATTTTAATAAAATTATTTGCATTTGATTAAAATTTATCTGGTTTAAATCTGCTTTTTGTGTTTTGATATTTAAGGCAAAGCAAATCTTGTGGTTTAAATAAAAATAAAGTTATTATTTGTTATAAAAATATTGTCTGATGAAAATTAACATTTATACATGGCTTTTGCTTTGAAAGTTATTATTTTGGTTATTTAAAGCTAAATGTCTGTAGTCTTTTTTTTTTTCATGTGAAATACCAGTTTCACAGAAATTGTCCCATTGTAATATATAATGAGACAATTATTCCATTAGACAGGCCTGTTACAGTTACAGTTTTTGTGGCATATTGAGCAACAAAGACTTATCCCCTGATCACAATCATACATGTTTATGATGATGATGGATAAAGGATATGATCCCTGTTTTAAATGTTATGTTTTCCAATTAATAAATTTCAAAGTATTTCGAGCACTGCAAAAAGCAACCATGTTTTTAAATAATTTGATCATCAGCATTGATTTACAATCCTATGGGCAGAGATCTTCATCTTCTGTATTGTTTATTGAAGTTGAATATTTGTAGTTTATATTCCTTCTGATAAGTTGGGAATTTTGAGTCTGGGTGCCATTGTTGGGGAGTGGTCCCTATGTGTTTTTGTCTCAGGAAACCAGACGAGAATGTTGACACAACTCTTTTATTTTCACACTCGGTTGCTCAGGGAGTATGTCGG
>BMAU01016032.1:0-64701 GCA_019973935.1 Trichonephila clavipes | reverse complement strand
TTCTGTCTTAAGCATGGCAATTTGGTTGGTCAATTCATCTAACTTTTACGTAATTGAATCTTGTTCCACATTGGCAGTTTTTACTGGCTGTAAGAGCATGGGACATGTGGTGTGTGTTTCACTATTTTGTTGCATTTTCACAGCAATATCAATAGCCTCTTTAAGCGAAGAGGGATTTTTTGATGAAAGTTTTCTTTGAAAATTTTGAGGCAAGCAGTTTATGAATTTGGATAAAATAATGCTATGTGTAATTGTTTTTGCCTCATTCTTTTGGGCTTCAGGAAGCATATATTCTGCAGCGGTTTCCAATCTATGTGCAAAATTTTTGATGTTTTCACCAGAATAATATTGGATATTGTGAAAATTTAATATTCTTTGTAATTCTGTTGTTTTGTCTGAAAAGAAGTCAAGACCTCATCCAGGTCTTTTGCGTTTTTACAATTAGGGTTGGTTGAAAAAAATGTGAGTGGTGGGCCAGTTAGGCGAGCACTTAAAATGGCTTGGGTTGTGAGAAAATCCCATCCGTTAACTTTTTCAACACACTTGGTTTGGGTAAAAAAATTGTTTGTGTTCTTTAGACCCATCGAAGAAAGGAATTATTTCTATGGGGAGTTTATTTTGGGCCATTTTAATGTTTATTTTACAGGATTTCTTAGGCATGCATACAAATTTTGTGTGTACATTTGTTTAGAGAATTGAAAAAATTTACATAAAAATACTTAAACTCTAACACAACATAAAAACAATGTATATTAATGAATTCATAAACAAAAGAAATTTTTCCAAAATATTGTAAATCAAAAATGAAATTGTAATTGAAATTAAAGTGGTTATAATTCCACTTTTGTCCTATTTTATATATATTTATACAAATTAATAATTGTGACATTAAATCAAAGATACAGCAATCACTATCAGGAGCAGTTATTCAGATTGAATGATAAACTAATAAAATATAAAACAATTTACAACATATTACCAAATTTGTTTCTTAGTTCACAGCGCTGTGTGCAGGTGTGAGAATTCTTATTTTATTATGAAATACAATTGCGTTAAAATTTCACAAAAAAATATTCAACTAACGCTTTTTTTTCCAAATTTTTCAGGAAAGTTAATCTTTGTTTTTAATTTGGGAGAAGCGTACGGAAAGTAATACTGAAAGAAATGCAAGGCTGAAAAGAGGCGGGAAATGACGTCATTGCGCGGTAAAATCTGATGCAACATGGCGCCGAGTGCTAATATAACGGATTACGCTAGTGCTTCTCAAACTTTCAGTACTGGCGCCCCCCTTTTCAATCACAATTTTTACCCTTTTCACACAGATTTATAAAATACGCGAGATGATCATATAGTCACAATTTTATACAAAGAGTGCCCGAGCACCAAAACAAGGAGCCCAGGCTAAGACAAAGAAACTCTAAAATACAATAAAGAGTTCTGCATACACAGACAAAGAAAAAGGTGACAAACACAGACACAAAAACGAATAGACATCTTGAAAGTCAATTTAATGTTGCTGGACAAATTCTTTTTATCATAAAAAAGTCAAAGTGTTCGTAAATAAAGGCACAGAAATAACTGCATCGATAAAAATAGCACTCCCAACAAAAATGAATGTAGGGAACGAAGAGTCTTGATTGGCCGAAAAACTCCAAGGAACTGTCTGGAAGGAGAGACTCAAGGAACGACGAAAAGACGAGGCGAGGAACGGAAGCAGTGCGACCAGGGAGGTCAGTAAATAAATCGCAAAAGAAAAAGACACTCGGCAATAAAAGAAGAAAACTAATAAAAAGGAAAGAAAATGGATAACTCCATAGGAGTGGTCACCAAAAAGGGTAGCAAAAGTTAAAACAAGAAAATGAGTGGTGAGTACCTGGAAGAACTACCTTAACACTGGCCTGGGACAAAATTTAATATTGACGCTTGCCTGTCAAATGCTCGATGTAGATATCTCTCGACCACCTGATGGTACCGGAGCAGATGAGTTGCGCATTAGCATGGCATATGCCTTCCTGGAGATCCCTAAACGAAGAAGAACTGTATCGTTAGCAGGATCCCAGGAGCCAAGCGAGCCCACGACGATCGCGTCAAGATATGCTGGCTTGCCAGCCGCCCTAAGTGACTCAAGAATGGGCTGGTATTTTAATAATTTTGCGTTACGTGCAGCCACGAGGGAATCGTAACGGTCCTCGAAAGCTACGGTGAAGTCAACGATGACGGTCTCACCGTCATGCCTTCGCAGGACCAGATTCGGAATAAGGGTGGAGGAGATACCAGAGGGAATTTCTTGTTAATAGTAATGGTACCCAGATGGGAAGGGATGGCTTTCGAGACACGGTTCTGGATGGCATCGTGCCTTCTCCGCCAGGCAGTGCTGTGAATCTTACAGTGGTTCAGCACATGGGGGATGGTCTCTCTGGCATAACCGCATTTGCGGCAACGGGGATTGCCTCTGCCGAACCTTTTGGTGGCATTTAGTTGGAGAACACCAAGGCGGGCACGGTGGATAAAATTCCAGTCACAAAATCGTGTGTAATGGCCCCCTTGGATAAAATGGTTCGAAGCAGGGTGCAGAGAGACTGCCCCAATAGTTTTGCCCTGGTCGGGAAGGGACGCGAGACGAGAGATGTAAGATGTCTCGAGCTCATCCCTTAAAACCCAGACCACGAGATTGGCTGCAGAGGGGGCAACAGAGATAGCATTTGGGCGCCTATGAATATAAAGGACAAGTGAGTCGGTGGCGTCGGACGCAGCCCATTCGAAACTGAATTTCTTATTGAGTCTCTGGGCGGCATGGCGATCACGCGACCAAATAGTTGAGAAGTCAGAGGAGACGCCGGCGAAACGGCCGGAGGAGGAACCGTTGAGGTACTCGGCCAGGACAAAAAGGTCGGGATCGGCACGAGTCTTCTTACGGACCACACTCACAAGGCCGGCGCGGGCAACATCAGCTACCGTCTCATCGGGGGACGAGAGAGAGCGAAACGCGTGTCCGATGATATGGACGTCCAGCATGTCCCGGAAGAGGGGCAGAGTGGCACCACCCTTCCGGCAGGCCAAATGAACAAGGGTGGTGTTGGCTCTTGACGGCAGATTCATAATTGATTTGGCCGTCGAAACAATGAGCTTATCAAGCCTCTCCACCTGGGACTTGCGGACATGCGCGTTTCGACAGGCAAAGTCAAGTCGTGGTAGAATGATTGACCTGATGGCATGCAACTTCTGCCAAGGCGCTAATAGCGAGTTTTTCACCTTTAAGTATATCGTTGCAGGCGCGGAGTCAAATAAGGAGGAAGAATAGTCATGATGGAGGTTCAGGCCAACCTTCAGTCCCAGGTATTTATAAGCCTCCAGGCCAGATAACGAGGGAATAGGGGTATTAAGGATTTTAAGATCACTTGAGTCAACAGAGCGGCGACCCTTCGAATGGAAGAAGGCGAGGGACGCGCATTTGGGTGGGTTAAACCTCAAACCTATGCTGGACGAAATAGAGCATAGAGAAATCTAACAATTTTTTGAAGGGGAGCTCTTTGATTTGTCTAAAATGACAAGGTCGTCAGCATAGGCGAGACATCCGAAGGGACTTGCCGAATAACCACCGAGTCCACCTCAAGAGCCGGTCTTAAGATTTGCTCAAGGAGGAGAGATTAAAAACAATTGCGCTAAGGGGGCAGCCCTGGCGAACCCAGCCTCCATCGAGGATTGGGGGAGACCAATCTGGGCGACACCGAATCTCGCTTTTTGGCATTTGAGTATAAAGAAGTGATGATATTGATGACTGAATCCGGGACACCAACAGCCTTTAAGGAACCAAAGATAAATGCATAAGGGATGGAACCAAAAGCGTTCTCCAGGTCGAAGGCCAAAAGCAAGGTCCGACCTTGAACGCTTGGCTTCGACAATTGCTTGTTCAAGCAGAAAGTTGTGTTCGACACATCCCTCATTTTCTCTAAAACCTTTCTGGAAAGGGGAAAGACGATCATTGATGGTTGCCCATGAACTTAGTCTTGAAGCAAGGACAGATGAAAAAATCTTGCCCATGGTGTTCAGAAGCGAGATCGGGCGCCAGTTGGATATATTGAGGGGGTCACCCTTTTTAAAAATCAGCACGACCCTAGAGTTCTTCCAGGACTGAGGCACCGATGCGGACTGCTGAACACGGTTAAAAACCGTCGTCAGGAGGTGAGCACCCGGGTCGCGATTCTTCAGGACAGAGTAACGGATTCCATCTGGACCAGGGGCAGAATCAGAGAGGTGAGACAGTTTGTCCCATACCTCCGAAGCCACGAAAGGAGCTGCTAAAAAGTGATCAGCAACTGGCTCGGGGTAAGTGGGAAACGGGAAATCGTCGGGGATAGCTCTACTGGAAAAAATGTTGGAAAAGTGACGAACAATGTCGTCACGGGGGATTTCACAGAAAGGGCTAGAGCCCCCTAGTATCTGACCAACAGTTTTTTTAGGATTGAGCCTGTAAAAGCGCTGAATGCGGGAGGCTTCCTACGGATCATAGCGTAGACGGTCAGTGATGGTCCTGGGTTCAGGACGAGAAGCATCAGTCGAGCGTGGGACAGAGGAAGAGAGAGCGGCAGGGCGTCCGGTACGTCGACGACGAGGGTGTTTTGAGGATGGACCCGCTGATCGTTGATTCAGGAGTGAGTTGGCCAGATCGTCCACCAAAGCATCCAGAGAATCCGCGGAAGGGTCATTGAATCGAGCGATCCATTCCTTTTGGAACCTGCTCAACCTCGGTTCAGGAGAACCCGAGATCACAAAAGTTGTGTCTCCCATGGGAGCTGGGGGATCGTCCTCATTCAGAACAGGAGTAGAAGTCGAGGCCGTTGGAACATCCAAAATAGGCCTGATCGAGGGAGGCTGAATATCGATAGCAGGCGGAACAGACGAAACAGGAGAGGAAAAGACGACCCGTTTTTTCCTAGGTTTCACTCCATACTTGTGAACAGTGACTAGATGGGAATTAAGGCCCTTCTGGGTCCTAAACAAATCCTCACAATAGAGGCACCTGATGGAAGCGGTGGAGACGGCAGATTCTCCGGAAACACCAGAGGCCAACGGATGCAGAACCGGCGGTGAGGGAGTCAATTGGGCATCCGAAAAAGGGAAATTCCGGACTGGCAAAGCAGGAGTGGAGTCCTGAGAAAGAGGCTTCATCTGCGAAGCAATGTTGATCAAAGGAGCACTCAGAGAGGCAGGGATTTCCCGATGTGCAACAGGAGAGGGTGATTGAATGGACTTCTGGCTTTGGGCCAGGCCTCTGTTGATAAAGCGGGTGCACAAGGAGAGGAGAGAGCACACTTCCTGTGTGGGCGAAGTGGCAGGAGAAACGATCAGTAGTCTCGAGACGACAGGTGGAGTGGAACACAGCGTTGAGTCAATTATATTAAGGGCACCCCGAGCCACAGGATGACTAGGCAGTGAATTAAAATCGGGAGCAGAGACACCGGTCAAAACTGGAGTGGAAGCTCTCTGTGGATCCTCGGTAGGAAGCTCGTCGTCCGAGGGAATAAAAACCCTTAAACGAGGAGGACAAGACGAGACAGCGCGAGCAGTGATGGAGGAAGGGCCCGGAGTAAGAGAAAAAGAATGGAAAGCAGCGTCCAGACATAGGGGCTTCGATCCATCGAAATCATTCATGGCTGAGTTAATGGCGGCCAAGAATTCATCGGGTCCAGAGCAGGTGGCTTGCCGATTATTTGGGAAGAAATCCAGGGAAGAGCCACGTCCCATGCGATTAGAAGAAGATGTCATAGGAGACGTCAAGGGAGGCGCAGGTGGATCCGATTTAGATACAAGGCAATGCTTCTCTGTGGCAGGGTCGATCCTCGGTGGGGAGACAGAATCGTCAGAGATAGAGAGAATAATTCCAGGGCAACGGTGAGATTTTACTTGCTTGAGCGTTCCCTTGAATATACAGACGGAGCAAAAGTATATCATATCACTAGAGGGATCGATATTATGGAAGTTTCTAAGATAGCGAACATAACCACCGTTGGAGCTAAAAACTCCTTGCCGACGAAGAGATTCAGGAGCATCGGGGTTACTCGGGGCCACTCATACATTAAAAGCAGTGTTTCTCAAACTTTCAATACTGGCGAACCAATTTTTAATCATAATTTTTGTCTCGCCCCCTGTACAACAATAATGAGTTTACTGCAATAAAAATGCACTTTGAGAGAGAGACGCTAAAGTTACAATACGATCTTAATTATAAACCGTACAAATTAATACGATAAGTATATCACATTTTTTGTATATTTTAAGTAATATATATATATTTTAAGAAAATTACTTAACACAATTCTAAGTAATATATATATTTTATTTTTCTTTCTCTAATTTTTAAATTGGAACAGATCGCAAAATGATGTATTTAAAGATTTATTTCCTTCAGCATTCATTTCTCAAAGTACAAATATCATTAGAAAAATAGACTGCTCAATGTCGCTCTCTATCATATCCATCACATCTGGCATTATAGGGTACGTTTGCGTGAGTCTGGGCAACCTATCGGACGTCTGCGCAAAACAGGTAAAAATGCTTTTCCTCGTACAATTCCAGTCAGTTTTGGTCGACTCGATACTCCTATAGCTACCGAATCGAGCTTGAATGTACATTTTTTTAATTTCCACGTTAATTGTAATTCACGGTAATTAAGTATATTTACGGCAGTAGATTAAAACAATATCATACATACATTTTTAAGTCGTAAGCAAACATTCGACCATAATAAAGAATCAACAAGTACACAGACGAACGAGCATGGTTCCGAAAATTAAATCAAGGCGATCTCTCAAAAATACTTAAATTTTGGATTTAACACTACTGAAGTAAATGATGGAAGAAAAGCCCCAGCTCCATATGTGTTAAAACTTACAAATCTGTAGAACAACATGTGAAAGTTGTTTTAAAACATGTAAAAATCATTTAGCTATGTTGGCAAAGAATTTTAAAAAATATTTTCTGGATGAGGACAGCTTGGTAGCAAGTTACGAGTGAATTAGTGATCTATTTCAAGATACTCCAGAAGGGCTCTCAACTTCCGAAGAAGAAATCTTCATAGATTTCACATCCAGTGAAAAATTAAAAGGCAATTTTGTAATAAATCGCTCTTTGAATTTGGGGTAGAGGTGGATGAGGAATTTTCTGTACTGAAAACAAAAGCACTTCGTATGCTATTACCATTTTCAACATCCTACCTTTTTCAAACCGGATTTTCTGCAGTGGATGCCTTGAAGACAAAATATAGATCTCAGCTAAATATAGAAAAATAACTCTTTAAGTGTCAATTTCTGATATTAAAACCTTCCTTTGAAAAACTTTCCTCTACAAGAAAAGCCCCTAATAATTATTAAAATTGTTCTTAATTTAGTAATAAGATTGATTGAATATTAACGTCGCACTGTTCAGCTGCACGAGGGCTTTTGACGACGGACCACGTAATTTTGAACCATGGTCAAGTGACGTGGATGACACCTGAGCTGGCACCCTTCTCTCCTAACTACCACACCACACCACACCAACGGGAAAACGTTTCAACTCTCAACAGATTTAACATGCATCGTTGCCCTACATGGCGGGTCTTTAGTGGTACTGGGCTCGAACTCGTGACAAGGCAAGCCACGATCCTATATCTATACCACTCGGCTACCGCGGCCAAATTCAGTAATAAGAAATTATTTATAAAATACCTTCTTCAGTACTGATACATCAAACGTATACTGGCTGAAACACCGACTTTTCGAACGAGTTCATTTTTTAAAAAATTAAAACATTATTCTTGATATAATAGCTGAACTGTAAGGAGAGTAAAACTGTGTGCACACACACGAAATTGTATACAAAAATGTAAAATGATTTTTTTAGATAAATGCTATAATTGTAAATAACTGTTTAAAAAAACTGTAATTTTAAACCTCACACAATTAGCATTTAGAATTAATGTTAAATTATGAAAAAGAATATAAAATTCCGATGAAGAATAATTGTGTTACTTTTTAACATTTAAAGCGAGAAGACTTCAAAATGTTTTAACCCGGGAGCAGGCGCGTACTCGATACTAACATTAATGGTAGTGCGGGGGGACTCAGTCACCCCAATCATTTGTTTAGAATTATTTTTACTGTACACGATACAAATCGGAATTCTAGTGAATATTTTAATTTATAGAAAGTATACTTACCTTCTTTCAAGGACTATTCAATTCTTTGATGATTTGAGAAAAAATCCAATAAAACTGAACTAAAATGATTCAAAAGTACAAGACCATAATAAAGGACGCAAATCAGACACTTTTCAGTTATCCTACAGAAATGTTAAACCAATCAATTCTTTTCCAAATATCGCAAAACTCAATTATTTACAATTTCCCTAAGCGAAAAGCAAACGCATAAAAGATGGGAGGGAACTAATATTGATAATAACCATACCATAAGATTGAAGGTCAATCAAATGATTAGCAAACGTACTGTGCAGCCTGGCTGAAAAGTGAATCATGACTTCCTTTTCTTTTTCTACAACTAATGTACAGTATTTCAATAATAATTACAGCGGATAATTGTTTATCTTCTTAGAATTTTTCTCAGGGTCTGGGTTTCGTTTTTTCTTTTAACGAGTAATATTTTATGTTAAAACGTAATAAAAAAAATCTCTCATTGAGGAAAAACAGCAAATAAAATGGTTTTTTTTCTTTAATTTGGTTTTGGGATCAAAGATAGCTATTTGATGACGGAAAAAAGCCAGATAATAAATATAAATTATGTCAGTGTGTTGTTGTGTGTATTTTTTTATTATGGAAGAAAGCATTTTGTTTTACTTCTTTCCGGTTATTTTTTTTTTAAAAAAAATCTTTAAATTTTCGATACGCTCGCGCCCCCTTGTAGGGTCATCGCGCCTCCCAGGGGGGCGCGCCCCACACTTTGAGAAACACTGGATTACGCTATTAAATTTAGGGTTACGACTCCTGGTTGAAGGCACCAATTTTGTTATGGTGTTACTGATCGTATAGTGTATTATTTTGGTTAGAAGTGTAATTAAGCGACATTTACAAATTCTTGAAATCATAATATATGCAAAATCTCACACACAACACAACTGAAAAATACGAAGTTAATTTTTGACTCATGGCTTTATTTTAAAATATAATCACACAAATGTTATTTTCAGCGTGTCGAGTCAGGCCTTAATTGAAAGGAAGTTTAAAATTAAAAAACTTATTAATACATGACTTACATTTTACGGAAAAGGAAAGAGACGGTGTTCACATCACTCGTATATGGCAGGAGAGCAACTGGTGTTTTCGCCAACGTAGGGTTGCTTCACAGTTCATTCACACTGTAGGTTCGCAATATTTGGCGTGTTGCACTCAAAGAGTTAATCTTTCTATAAGTGGAATGTTCTTTTCTTTTGTTACTTTGTAACAGCAGCGTTGTAATTCCACTCGCAAAAAGATCGAAGCCTTATTATTTTTCCCAGTGTCACTGGGGTCTATATTGTATTGAAAACTTGTAATTTAATATTTAAAGGTGAAAATAATTCGGATCTTAAAGGGATATAGCAAATATCTTCGTCATAATACAACAGAAATTTATTTTCATGTGGTGGAGAGGCACCGCATGAAAAAAGTCGCATTTAGAAAATAAGCCAATTAATTAAGAAATTTATTAGAAAGTACTTCTATAACAAACTAAATAATTGAATTACACATGGAAATATTTTTAAAACATTAGTTTCGAATTGTATACATGGAGAAGTTTTCAAACAAAATGCACATACATAACTCACTGCTACTCATCGTAACCCAAGGCGCACATATTTATGTGATGTGCGCCTCGTTTTCATCGCCTATGAACTTTTTGGCTGCATAAAGTAAAACAGTGGTCTTCAAACTTATTTCCACGGAGCTCTGGGGTTCCAAAATGCATATACAGAGGCTCCGAGATTCCCAATAAAAAAATCGAGAATTAAATCAGTAATGCAAAATGAATTCACGTTCTCTATGAAGTTTATACAGTTACAAGTATCTAAAGCTTGTCCCCTATTCAATAAAACTGAATTTTATATTTATATATAATAACTTTTTTATGCAACAATTTTTAAACTTTTACCATAACATGATAAAAGAATATTAAAATGTGTGTGTGGGTTTTATCTTTATATGTATACTTCCTGCTAGATTATGAATATTTTTTTTTTTACTATTTCGAGTTCCACGAGATAGTTTTATATTCATTAGCTAGCAAGCACTTCTTGCAAAACTAAATACTAGTTTTCTAATGGAAAATGTATCTTTTTTGTCATTTGGGGAAAAACACTTACAAAAACAAAGTATAAAACCAAATTAAACACAGAATAGTAATGCAATTGCATTTAATATATCAATAGACCTAGACTTTGACAGTTAGTGTCCCCTCAGGAGGCTCACCTTCTTTAGGTGAGTACGGGGTTTCACGCTCCCGAGGTGCCCTAGTGATCTTTTCCTTCTCCTTAGGGGTTTACTGTCTTTGGTAAACACGGGCTTCACGAACCCGGGGAACCCTAGTGATCCTTCTCTATTTTCGGCCCTCTTTCTTGCCATTCAAATTTCCCTTTTCTTCTTTTCCCGTCCAGAACACTGACAACTACTTTTGAAATACATTTGTAAAGAAACCTAATTGATTTGTTTTAATTAGATTTGTTGTTATTCTCGTTATTAATAACATTTTTGTATCCATTTTCTATTGCGTTAAATTAGTTTCATCCTTTAATTTTTTCGATTACTTTTTTGGTATTTGTATTATTACTTGGATTTCTTTACATGTTTTGATTATTATATTTTTGTTTTTGACTAACAACGTTGGTTTTCCGACCCGCATGTTTGCCGTGTGCGGCGTCCGTAAGGAGGAAAATGGTGTCCTGGGAATACCTTTGGCCCACGCTTCGCTGTAGACGGGTGGCAGGAGTGAGCCCGCTCCTGTCAATCGGCTGAGTGAAAGTACCCTCTCTTCGGAGTCCCCGAAGAGACACTGCTGTAGGGTTAGTGCTGCAGATAAGGGGTGTCGGGTTTACCCGTAGGATCCTCACCCTGATGCTGTATCATTATATTCTGGGTGTACTTCAGGTAAGCGCCGATCCTGGTTTTTTGCCAGATGACCGGCACACTGTCTCCCTTGTTGGACTCCGTGGTGGGTGGAGGCACGCCAGAATGAAGTTTTTTGTACGCATATGGATCAAGTTTGCTGTGCCAGGGTAAAGGCCTTGTATTGCCCAACCTTTCAATCGACGAAACTGCTCAACGTGTAAGAGTTTTATTAATTTCTTTGCCTAACAATGCCATGTCTGTTAAATCACCATTTACAATCCATAAAGCTCTGAAAGGAATAGGTGGAGAACCGAAATCCATTAAAAGATTGCGATCCGGTGATCTACTTGTTGAAACCAGTTCTTCTACGCAGACAAAGTCTTTCCTACTTGCGAAAACATTTCTTGATTCACCTGTGAATATAATTCCACATAAATCTTTGAACACATCCCGTGGAGTCATCTCTGAACCGGACCTTTTGACCACCTCTGAAGCGGAAATCATTGAAGGATTCTCCAATCAGGGGGTCATTCAGGTCAGAAGAATAACAATAAAAAATGATACAGCTATTATACCGTCTAAACACTTAATTTTAACTTTTAGCAGCCCCACACTACCTCAAACAATAAAAGCTGGTTATTTAAACTGTAAAATCCGTCCATACATTCCGAATCCTCTGCACTGTTTCAAGTGCCAGAGGTTCGGACACTCTCAAACTGCCTGCAGAGGACAATTGACGTGCTCTAGATGTGCATCAGTTGGACATGCTTCCCCAGATTGCAGTCTAGAGCCTCAATGTATTAACTGTTCTCAACCCCACACTGCTGATTCCAAACTTTGCCCGCAATGGAAAACTGAAAAACAAATTCAGGAAATAAAAACTAATAAAAATATAACATATGTAGAAGCACGAAAACTAATCGTGCCACGATTAGTCCAAACCTATGCCAAGGCTGCAAAACCCTCAATAGTAAACAATTCCACCCAAACAGATGAAAACATCACAAAAATAAAATGCCCGCCATTAAATTTACTCCAACCGCTTTCATCCCTCCCTAAACAAAATAAATTAATATCCACTCCTGTTATTTCCACGTCATCTTCATCAGCCCAGGCAGAACTACTTCCTTCTATATCTACCAAAGTTTACAGCCTACAGTTTTACAGCCGGAACCACCTATTCCTATGTCCAATGTCGTACTTTCTAACATGTTCACCCCAATTGAATCTTCCTCAATTGTAACCACTTCCTTATCCAACGATACCAACGATATTCAACCCCCTTCTACATCGAATACTGAACGGGATTCCAAATTAAAATCAAAAACACGTTTACGAAAACGAAAAAAAGAATTACTTAAAAAATTAAATGAAGAAAAAATAGAAATAAAGATGGCACCGTATAGACGTAAAAAACCAGCTCCTACAGACCTTTCGACGGATGAGGAAGACATGATCACATATGACGTTGAGGAAGATGAACTTGAACAGCATCCTGATCTTGTTCAAAAGGACGGTAAAAAATACTGGAAAGGTTCCTTACTTTTAACACCGTCCAGACTTAGAAAATAACTTTTACTCCATAATACCTATCGAACTTGGTGGGAAAATTCCCCGCCAATATTTTTTTCTCTGATTGAATTTTATGAATTAAAGATTTTGCCTTTTTACCTGAAATTTTTAATATTTTCTTATACTTTTAAGGTTTCAACGAATGTGTGGCCGAAATCGGCTCTTGCGCCGATGGACCCCACAATCACTCACTGACTCATCCCCACCAAATTTTGATTGCTTTTATTGCTTGAAAACGGTTTTTTAAGTGATTTGAAATTTTAACTTTTTAAAACTGTTTTGTCTACGCCCCACCAACAATTATATGCTTTTCTCTTAAAGAAAAAAATCCATATTTATGATACTTTACCTTATACTATTGTTACTGTGTTTTAAATTTTATATAACGTTTTAAATTTTCTTAACAATTGTTTGGCGCAGTATAGCCAGAATTGGCTCTTGCGCCAAAAAACCACAAACTCACTCACTCACTTGACAGTTAGTGTGAAAAAAAAAGAAGCACATATCCCAGTTACTAAATATAAAACTTTGGTGTGTGACACTTGGATCAAAAATTAATATTATTAATAAGTAAATTGTATTTAAAAAATTAGATTATGATTTTTAATTAATAAATGCAATACTTTCTTTAATTGCCTTTACATAAAGAGCCTATAACCTGTTGATCTACTTTAAATATTATTTTGAGATATATTCTTCGAAGTATGTGCAGGTACAGGGGTTCCTCGAAAGCAACTTGCAATTCTGGGAGTTCCATGATTCAAAGCATCTGAAGACCACTGAAGTAAGATATGAGTTTTTGCGACGAAGTTCGATTGGTAGGTTGCTTATAAATGTCACGATAATCAGATAAGTATTACTCCTTTCATACTCCTTTCGAAATTGGTATCTATTTTAAGAAAATGCTTTTCTTATTTATTGGAAAGCTGCAACCATACACACATATTATCCTCTCTCAAAGAATCTGGCTCTTCTTGTCCGTCTTCATAATCAAAGTGTTGAAGACGAAGTGTTGAAGTGAAGCGGGGACTGTTGGTGCGTTGAGAGAAAGCAATTGAACGCGCATTGTTGGGAGACTGTTTATAACAAATGAACAGAGCGTCTTGAAGTGTATATATGTACATTGCAGTGTCGTAACGTACACCCCCACATCGCGGGGGTGGGTGCCAAGGCCTGATTAACGGCAAGCACGTATTTACCCAATTTATAAATTATTAAAGGCCCTAACATTCTCCGTTACGCAACTGATACATTCTAGAAAACATTTCAGTGGCGCTAAAGTCGTTAAAATTCATATCCCACATAAAAAAAACAGAAAAAATCGCACATTAATAACATCGCATAAAAAACACCACACATAAACCGGTTCTACTGTAATTAACTATGTTATAAAAAATCGAAATATGCATTGAACAATTGGAGTAATTAATATTAATTTCATGCTTTTTGAATTTTTAACGCCAACCTAATAGATAGTCACCCCTATAAATATATATGTGTGTGGTATGAATTTATCATTAGAGATAACCATTAAATTCGTAACTTGCAGTTTTTCTCCTCTTAACATAACGATTATTATATAATCTGTAATCAATAAAAAGTACAAGTGTGTAGATTAGCGTTCGCCAAACTTATGAATATTTTAAAAATGTTTGGCGCAGTATGGCCAGATTTGGCTCTTGCGCCTTTAAATCTCACATTCACTCATTCACTCACTCGCCAAACTTCTGTAACTTCTGAACTAACCTCATACCGCTTTTAAACCTTATACTGCGAGCAACCAATCTAAAAAACTACCCACTTTCTAAAAATCTTCCGTTTGCTTATTCAATTCCTACTACTACTATTGATTCACATTTTCTCCCTATATATAAAAAGTGTTTTTTTCAGGTATAGAAATTTAAGTTGGCATTATTTTCCAAGATGGCGACCGATTTAACAGCTGTCAAGTGATTTATTCTCAGTTTGGTTTGGCAATTCATCAAAACGATCATCAAGCAAGGCGTAGATTCGTCGAATGGGACCAAAACGAGATTGCCGTTGTTCCCGATTTTCATAAGCGAATTTTGTTTAGCGATGAAGCGCACTTTTGGTTCAATGGCTACGTCAACAAACAAATCTGCTGCATTTGGAGTGAAGCTAATCCACAAGTGTATGTCAAAACACCGTTACATCCAGAAAAACTGACTGTTTGGTGCTCTTTATGGGCTGGTGGAATCCTTCTTCAAAAACGATGAAGGCCACAACGTAACAGTCAATGGTGATCGGTATAGAGCCATAATTACTAACTTTTTCATTCCTGAATTGAGAACAATCATGATGTCCAGGAGATGTGGTTCCAACAAGACGGTGCAACATATCACACAGCTCGTGTCACAATCGATTTATTGAAAGACACGTTTGGTGACCGCCTATTTTCACGTTTTAGACCTGTGAATTCGCCTCCAAGATCTTGTGATTTAACACCGCTAGACTATTTTCTGTGGGGCTATGTAAAGTCATTGGTCTATGCGGATAAGCCACAAACCCTTGACTATTTGGAAGACAACATACCTCAGAGGTCGACATGTTGGATCTACATGGTTCGGAGGATGATGAAAGTTTAATGGGTGATCCTTCACCCACTCTACCAATATCTAGCTCCAAACAAGGAGCGATTGCGAAGAATTCATGACCTCCTTTATTTCCTGGAACTGCCGTGGTCTAAGGACGCGACTCGTTGATCTCAAATCCATCATATCCACGTACCAGCCTGCATGCGTTGCTCTTCAGGAGACATTTCTGAAGAGTACCATGACAATGCGAGTACGTGGTTATAATTGTGTACGACGGGATGTAGATGGCGATACATCTCCAACCGGAGGTGTATGCCTCTTCACGTCTGTTTCCCAGTAATGTCGTCACACTGCACACATCATTACAGGCTGTGGCTGTTCGGATTCACGTCCATTCTTTAGTCACAGTCTGTTGTGTTTATTTACCACCCAACGATGTTGTGCCACAAGTGGATTTGAATCATTTAGTCAGTCAATTGCCAGCTCCTTTTATTTTGCTCGGTGACTTTAACGGACACAGCCCTTTGTGGGGCATGATGATACAAACTCGTGGGCGACAGATCGAACAGTTGATCTCGGATCACTGTCTCTGTCTGCTGAAAAACGACGAGAAAACTTATTTCCATGCTCCCACGTAGACATTTCACTCCCCCGATCTAGCCATCTGTTCGCCAGCTCTGCTACCGATGTTGAATTTCGAGGTTGCAAAGGATCTGCACAACAGCGATCATTTCCCTCCTAGTCTCGCATGTTAATGGTGCGGGGACACGTTTTCGTCCCCCCCCACTTATCATTTTCATCGCGCAGACTGGGATCAATTCACACGGTTAGCGATTATCTCAGGCACAATGGTTCAGAACAGGGCAGTTGATGAAGCAGTTCTCAATGTCACTGAAGCTATTCGGAATGCTGCTGATGCAGCCATTCCCAAAACATCCAATTCCCCTCGAAAGCTGTGCAAACCATGGTGGAACGCTTCCTGCCAACAAGCCAAAAAAGGAACAAAGGAGGGCGTGGGGTATTTTCAGGAGGTACCCCACATCTGATAATCTCATAGCGTTCAAACGTGCGAAAGCGTTAGCTCGTCGAATACGTCGTCAATGCCAGAGAGAATCTTGGATCCAGTATGTGTCTTCAATCACATCGTCAACTACCAGTCAACAGTTATGGAGAATGGTCAAAGCAGCGAATGGCCTTTATCGGGATTTTAACATTCCGATATTGGAAACTTCTACTGCTTTGTATTCGTCACCTTTAGATGTGGCCAACTTGATTGGCAAAACATTTGCTAGTGTGTCCAGCTCAGATTCATATAGCCCTGCATTCCAGGCGACTAAGAATCGTTTAGAGCGGACACCTATCAACTTCAGGTGCCGACAACCTTTACCATATAACTGTGACTTTGACATGTTTGAATTGAAGAGAGCCTTATCATCGGCCCACAATACTAGTCCAGGTCCTGATGGAATATCCTATGTATTGCTTCGCCGTTTGAGCGAGGATTCACTAGTAAGTCTCCTTTACCTATTCAACCGAATATGGAGGGAGCAGGTGTATCCTACTCAATGGCAAGAAGCCATAGTGATCCCCATTTTAAAACCTGGAAAAGATCCAAAGAACCCTCTTAGCTATCGACCGATAGCACTCACGAGCTGCCTTTGTAAGACACTAGAACGTGTGGTCAATGCCCGTCTCGTTTATCAGTTAGAAAAAAACAAATGCATTCCTCTGTTTCAGAGTGGCTTCCGTAAAGAAAAAATCCACTCTCGACAATATTATTACGCTAGAAAACAAAATCAGAAACGCTTTTGTCCGGAGGAATCATTTAGTTTCTATCTTTTTCGATATCGAGAAGGCATATGATCGTACTTGGCGCTATGGGATACTCCGCACTCTTTTTAACTTTGGTCTTCGTGGAAATTTACCTATTTTCATTCAAAAGTTTTTAAATGTCCGCACTTTTAAGGTTCGTTTGGGTGACACTCTCTCTGCTTCTTTTTTGCAAGCTGAGGGAGTTCCTCAGGGAAGCATTCTGAGTGTCACCCTTTTTATTTGTCATATTTCACCCATCTTAAATGTTTTATCGCCCTCTATACAGGCTTCTTTTTATGTCGACGACTTGCAGGTCAGTTGTGAAGGCTCAGATATGCGCATGATTGAACGACAGTTGCAAACTGCCGTCAACAACATTTTAAAATGGTGCGACACCAACGGTCATAGTATTTCTGCGAGCAAGAGTTGCTGCGTGCACTTTTGCCGCAAACGGGGTATTCATCCCGACCCCGAAATACGCATCCGTGATGTACAAATTCCCGTGGTTCCCGACGTACGATTTCTCGGGTAATTTTTGACCGCCGGCTCACTTTCCTTCCGCATATTTTACATTTGCGGAAGAGGTGTGAAAAGTCTTTAAACCTCTTAAAGGTGTTGTCAAACACCTCTTGGGGGGCGGATCGAACATCATTACTCCGAGTGTATCAGGCAATCGTACTCTCTCGCATCGACTACGGATGTGTTGCATACGGATCAGCGTGCAACTCTACTCTGCAAAAACTTGACCCCGTCCACCATATGGCACTGAGAATCTGCTCGGGTGCGTTCCGCACATCACCGGTGCAGAGTCTCTATGTTAACTGTCATCAGCTTCCTCTAGATCTTCGGCGGAGGAAGCTGTCTCTTGCGTTTTATTTTAAGATCTTGTCTGTGCCTTCACATCCTCTGCAGAATGTGTATATGAGTACCAGCATGAAGAGACTTTATGATGCACGGCCGTCTAACATCCGGCCGTTTATGGATAGGATGAAGCTTCATATTTCTGAACTCGACCTACCTAACGTGCATATCCAGCAAAGGAACCTTTTCCTATTCCAACCTTGGAATACGCCACGGTTCCCTTATATCAACCCTTTTGCCACTTACAGTAAATCCACTGTAGCGCCTGTCGTCTTTCAACGCGTCTTCGCCTACCACCGCAGTCAGTATAGTCGTTATTCGGCCATCTACACTGATGGTTCGAAACGTGCAGATTACGTTGGCTGTGGAGTCGTGATTGAAGATATTATGCTCGGTTATAGGCTCGACACTTCTTGCAGCATTTTCACTGCCGAAGCTGTCGCCATTTACCGTGCACTTCAATTAATCGACTCTCATTTGCCCCGTAAATACTGCATCTATACTGACAGCATGAGTGTGCTAGAAGCGCTTGAAAACTATGACGATCGCTGCCATCCAGTGGTTTGTAAAATACTCGACATTACGAGTCGACTGTACAGCAAGGGATTCGATATCGTGTTTTGCTGGCTACCAAGTCACGTAGGAATCATAGGCAACGAGCAAGCGCACAGCGCGGCAAAGTCGGCGACGACGCATCTGCCGCTAGCGGTTCCGCTATCGGATATGAAGCGCGTCATCATGCATCATATTTTTCAGATCTGGCAGGAATCATGGAGTCAGCAGTTGGATAACAAACTGCACTCTGAAACCTGTCATAGGAGCATGGCCTGTGATGCCAATGCGAAGAACTTATGTCAAATTGACTCGTCTTCGCATTGGCCATACTCGCTTCACACACAGGCATTTGTTGTTTGGAGAACGCGCTCCTGAATGTCCTTCATGCAATGTCTCTTACACTGTTCATCACATTTTAATCGATTGTCCCGTTTTTAACCATCATCGCATCACATTTTTCATACATCTATTTTAACCTTATCTGACTTGGTGGGGGAATCTCCCCACCAAAATATATTTGCTTTTATGAAGAAAATTGGATATTTATATTTCATTTGACTTTTTAAAATGTTTTATCTTTACCTTTATTTTTTTATATATGTGCATGCAAGCATTAACATATATAATATTATTTTTATATTGTATTTTTCTTGTGTATTTTTAACATAGTTTTAATATTTTAACAAACGTGTGGCGCAGTATAGCCAATTTTGGCTCTTGCGCCATAAACCCCACATTCACTCATTCACTTGGAAGACAACATTATCTGTGTTATTGCCGATATACGGCCACAAATGTTGGAAAAAGTCATCGAAAATTGGACGTCCAGATTGGACTACATCCGAGCCAGCCGTGGTAGCCCTATGCCAGAAATCATATTTAAAATGTAATGCCACAAGATTATTTTTCGAATAAAAAAATTCATGTCAATCGAATAATACGTCGTTGTTTTATTGCAATTTAAAGTTCTATACCTCTAAAAACACCCTTTATATATATATATATATATATATATATATATATATACACTCATGTCCATAAATTAAGGACAATTCAGAATCACACAGAACTTGAACTCTAAAATAAAAATTTTACCTGTAGAATTATCACACACATCTTGAAGAAGTATATGCAAATTACAGGAAACCAGATGGCACGGATAATAGGTCACAATGACGAGAGTGTAAGAGAGGGGTATATAAGGAATGGTGGCAAAGAAGTAAAATTGTTCACAAGCGCTTTAAAAGACTTCCAGTACAATAACCGCATAGTATGGTACAAAGGAAGCATTTGGATGATTTTTTACGTTGTAGAATTATTGGACGACTGGAATGTGTACGTACCCAGCTGCTTTGCAATTTTTCATTTTCTTTTCTATATAGGGTGTCGGACTATTTTATTTTTGTTTTTTGTTTGTTACTAATATTTATTCATTTTTAATTTAATTAATGAATTAACATTTGAAAATCTGTATTAACATTGTCATCCGCAACAAGTTTAAAAAATGTATTTGAACTTGTATGGATGAATAGGAAGTATTTTATTAACGATTGAAAATTTATATATATATATATATATATATATATATATATATATATATATATATATATATATATAATACGAACAACTGTCTCGCAAATTTATACGAACATTATTTTGAAAAAGTAGTTACATTAATAATTTTAAATATATTTATCATTATTTAGATGGCAATCATTTTTGACAAGCAAGTCTATTTTATACCTAACACTAATTTTTATCCACAAAATGTTAATTTAATACAGACAAATAATAACAACAATGACGAGAAAGGTTTCTTGACATGCGTGTCAAATAAAAAGATAATGTATTAGTTTCTAAAATTTATGACGAAAGAGAAGATTTTAATTTCAATATTATATAAGTTCCTCATTGGGAGAGTAATGTATATGTTTGTATATTCAGAAATATTGTTATTAATTAGGTACAACGCAATAAATTTCTGGTGTCAGAAATATCAGAAATAATAAATAACTATATGAACATTTTACTAAACATTACTGAAATCAGAAATACCCAATACATTTTATAAATAGTTATATGAATAAAGCTCTTCAAAATAGTAAGGATTAAAAATTCTTAGATTAATAATAGTTTATTACTACAAATTTACATACTTTAGAGTTATAGTTACCTCCAAATTCTAATATTAGATAAAAATACTTATTATTATTTAATTCATGTATACTCTAGTGTCACTAAAGCTATGGTATAACTTGTAACTCTTTAAAATTTTTGTTTCCATTACTTTCAATAGGTTTTTGCTCAGTATTATTTACATAAAGGGGGAAGGTTGGCTGGCCAAAAAACATTTTCAACTCCACTTTTATATAAATTAATTTATAAATTAGCGATTCTAAGTCAGCAATGTTTATAATACTCCAGCATCCATTTTATAATTTTTAATCTCGGTTGCTCATGTGTTCCTTCATTGTGATTTTCTTACTGTCTATGTGTTTTTCAAATGTGATTGTTGGATGTTTATAGTCTTATTCTCTGCAAACAAGAGATATATATATATATAGAGAGAGAGAGAGAGAAAGAAGCTAATAGTAGCTATTGAAAAATAGTACCGAATAGAAGGAGGGAGGTAGATTTAATTTGATTGTTTATTTACGTCTCAATTTGTAGCAATGCGAGGATCATTGGTGAATTTTAAACCCTGAGAAAATAATGCAGATGATATCTGAGCTCGTATTCCACTCTCCATTCTTCCATACCACACTAAAGTGAGGATTTTGAGCAACCACAGAATTAATGTGAATAATACCCTCTACACAGCACGTAATGCTACCTTCAATTGGACAACACCAGCTACGATTTGATTTGATTTATTATTAACGTCGCACTGTTTAAGCTACACGAGGGCTATTGGCGACGGACCACGTAATTTTGAACCATGGTCAAGTGACGTGGACGACACCTGAGCTGGCACCCCCTCTCCTAACTACCACACCACACCAACGGGAGGACGTTTCAGCCGTCGACAGATTTATCGTGCATCGCTGCCCTACACGGCGGGTCTTTAGTGGTACTGGGCTCGAACTCGTGATAAGGCAAGCCACGGTCCGATACCTATACCACTCGGCTACCGCGGCCACAACACCAGCTACGAGTTAGTAACCAAGAACACTGCTACTGCGGCCAGGAGAAAGACTGAAACAATGAGGAAGGATTAATAGGGCGTTTGGAGAAGAGTTAATCATATTTACCGAGTACAATGAACCTCAGAGATGGGGAAAAATCAAGTTGATACCTTGGGATTGATTTTTAAATCAAGTGAAGAAGAAAATACTACTTAGTAGTTATTTTGTTTACAAGGTTACATACTTTACTAATTACCACTAAATTTTTTTTACGCATTATTTATGGAGTACAGTTAATTAAACTGTCAAATAAAACTTAAAATCAACTGAATTGAGATATGTGTAAAATGAAATAAAAAAAAACAAAGCTTAGAATATGTATATTCCCTAACACTGAAAATTAATTGATACTACACAATTCAACATTTGACTCCTTGTTAAAGTTCTAACCGCGAATTGATATTTAACTGCAAGTATATAAAAAATCAACAGCGCATTATTAAAATACAAATCATTTTTATACGTATTTGAAGAAGTAAAATAGTATGTACACACAGCATCCAAAACTTTTGAGTAATTTTAAACATTGAAAAAAAAAGAAAAAAAAAACTAGTTTATGATAATTTTTCCATTAAATCCATGACACAGTTGACACAACCACTCTGGAGAGAGAAATTAATCTTTTTCAAGAATTCTTTAAACGTGCAGTATTCAATCCTTTGGATATCAATGCATTTATTTGACTGTTCTCCTGTTTCCTAGAAGAAAATTAAATAACTGTCAATAACACAATTCGCAGTTTTCATTCGTCAGAAGTATTACATTATATATATATATATATTCAATGAGTTTTGATTATATATATAATCAATTCATTCTGGAATTTGTAATAATTTAATGAGAGCATCACACACACATACTAGAGAAGTATGAATGTGTTTCACAATATAGCAATAACTTTTACTTATATACTTTTGCGTATTCTAGAAAATCTGGGAAAATTCAGTAACATACATCTAATAAAAATAAAGATTAATTATATAATCGGGTGGTATTTTATTATTTAAAAATCCTGTATTAGCTGGCTAATCCATTTTTAGTCGCTTTCTTTTAAAAAAGAGAGTAAAGTATAAAAATAGATTGCTACTTTAAGGCTACATGGTATTCTTTTTCAAAAACCTTTTTGGAGACAGTTAAAGTAAAAATAATTGATGTTTTATATTTAGATTACATTATTAAGCTGATTCTGTAATTAAAAAGTCAGTTTAACCAGCCATATTATTTTACAATTTAAAAAAAATATGGAATTTTTGAAGTCTTTTTTCAAACTTTTATAAAATACTCAATTTTTAAAGTTTCTTAGTCATTCTAAGTTATTTCTTTTTTTTAGGTTATTGGAAACAAAAGTTAGTATGGATTTGAAAATCTATTCCCTTGATGACTTTTAATAATTATTTTTCTAGAAAAACCTGGAAAAAACACGAACGTTTTTAGAATATGAACTTTAGCATTTTTATAAAAATAACTAGAGATCTCAGCCTTAAATCCATACTAACTTTTATAGAACATACGCTTGGGAGTATATGCAAAAAATTGAAGGCAATATCTTGAACAGCAAAAAAACTTTATGGATCAAATAACAATTATACCTTCAAAATTGAAAGTCTGAGAAAAACGCATTTAAAGTTTGTAATGTCATAAAAAAATTATAAGGCCCATAAAGCTCTAATTTTTCAATATGTTATTTTGCGATGTACACTGGTGTGCAAAAATTAAGGACGAAGTCGAAAACTTAGCATATCAGCTGAAGGAAGAGGCAGAGCGGACAGAAAGACCCATCAGGAGATTAAGTAAGGTGATGTACGGTAGCACATGCGCAGATATGCAGGTAGACGTAATGGGGGAGTGTCTGAGTAGTATAAAGCATGTTGTCGGTGTAAGATCAGTATTTCTAGCAAAGAGATTGCACACCGTATAGCAGTTAAAATCACACCGAGTTGCTGCCTCAGCGAGAAATGGCGAATAATCAATCTGTTAGACGACATCTGGATGCTTTTACCCGAGGTCGAATCATTGGGAAGTTGGAGGAAGGCCGCAGTGTGACAAGTGTGGCTGCAGAGTTCGGAATTGCTCACAGCATCGTTTCACGACTTTGGAAACAATTTCAAACTACAGGAACAGCTATCCGGGGGTTTAGTAGTGGTCGTCCACGAGGAACCACACCCGCAGATGACCGGTACATTGTCTTACAGGCCAGAAGAAACAGGCGGCAGACAGCGGGAGAAATCGCTTGACACATGACACAGGCGACTGGACGACCGATATTGCGTTTTACCGTGGCCAGAAGACTGCACGGTGGTGGTCTGTTTGCACGACGCCCTATACGGTGTGTACCTTTAACGCCTGCCCATCGAAAAAGGCATTCTTTGTGGTGCCGGGAACAACGGAATTGGAGAGACAATGAATGGGGACGAGTACTCTTTACAGATGAGAGCAGATTCAGTTTGAGTAGCGATTCTCATCGTATACTCATCTGGAGAGAGCGGGAAAGCCGCAATCATCCCTCGAACATCATTGAAAGGGACAGGTATGGAGGTCGCAGTGTTCTCGTTTGGGGAGGCATCATGCTTGGTAGTCGTACAGACCTTCACATCTTCGACGCAGGTTCAGTCAACGGGACCCGTTATTGTAACGAGATTCTTCTTCCATATGTGCGTCTTTTTAGAGGCGCTATGGGTCTGCAGTTCCTTTTCATGGACGACAATGCACCATGTCATCGCACAGTAGCTGCCGAACAGCTCTTAGAGAGTGAGGATATTGAACGTATGGATTGGCCGGCATGATCTCCGGATCTCAATCCCATCGAGGATGTATGGGATTTTCCAGGCAGACACTTGGCAGCTCGTACCTTACCACCAGTAACGATTCGGGAGCTTCGATTGGCGCTGCAAGACGAATGGGCAGCATTGCCTCAACAACTCATTGGCACCCTCATTCTCAGCATGGGCAGACGCTGTGAAACCTGCCTAGCAGTCAGGGGAGATCATATCCCCTACTAAAGACCGGATGTTTCTTGCTGGACACCCATCACAGGGATGTTTCGGCCTTCAGTTGCATTGCGCTCCTTGCTACTTTTTCAATCAAGCTTCTTTTTATCCCTCTGATTTCTCTTTTAGTAAGTGTTGCTTACATATTACACATGTCCTTACGTATTGGGGATCTTACGGTATTAAATGTGTTGATTTGGAAAGCTTTTGCACAAAGTTATATTGAAAAAACCGTCTCGTCCTTAATTTTTGCACACCAGTGTATGTGTTCTGTGCATCAAAACACTGTTTTAATTAAATATGACTGAAAATAATATTTTTTATTCAAAATATATTTTTGCATACTCTTGATAGCATTTGTTAAGACGTCAGAGAGAGTTTATTCATCATTTTCTTGACCTAATTATTTCACAAGTTTTGAAATACAAAGCATTTAAGAACAAAAATAATAATGATACTATAACTTAAGCTAAAAATAGTCAAGTTTGTTCATAAAATATAATTTTTTTCAGTTTTAAATTAGGGCAGTTTAGAAAGTTTTAGCTTTTGTCGTACGACTTTAAAATACTAAAATATAGTATTACAATATGTTTAGTATAATGTAGTTTGGTACACCAAGGAAATATTTATTTATATCTGCAACATTTGAATTCAGAATACTTGTATTGGAAAGTCTAATTGCAGTATCAGCTGACAACTGATTTTTAGATGCATCATTTTCAGTAGTGTTCCATCTCTTCGAAATATTGTTTCTCACAGAAACCCAGAACGCATTTGCCATGGCATTTTCTCCACTGAAAAAAAATAATGATAAAGCTTTTAAGTTATATAAACTATTTTTAAAGCAAAAATTAGCCATGAAATAATAATTAATTAATTATGAGAACTCAAAAAATTCAAAACATAATCAAGAAGAAATGATTTTAGTAATGAAAATTGAAATTTAAAGCCCTTTCAAACTAAAAGCTGAAAAATATTTTTAATTAATTCAACTGAAGTGTGAAAAAATGCTTTAAAAGGAAACCGAAACCAAAACCATAGCTCATAAAACTTCAAATAACTTAAAAACTAATTTGCTATCAGATCTGAAATTTCGTGGCAAGCTTCTCATTGATATGGGCCACTAGAAGGTTAAAAAGAAATTTTTAGGGCACTGTGTAGTCTGAAATACACAAGGAGTGTTCACATTAAAAGGTACGAAACGACACTATGGGTATGAATGAATGAGTGAGTGAGTGAGTGAATGTGGGGTTTTATGGCGCAAGAGCCAAACCTGGCTATACTGCGCCAAACATTTGTTAAAGAGTATAAAACCATGTAAAAATACATATTAAAAATACAATTACATAAAAAAGAAATTTGATATATGTGCATGCCTGCATGCACATATATAAAATAAAGGTAAAGTTAAAACATTTTAAAAAAGTCAAATTAAATATAAAAATCCAATTTTCTTTATAAAAGCAAAGAGGTTTTGGTGGGGTTGTTCTCCCACCAAGTCAGGTAAAGTTAAATGTGATGAATTAAAAAAGGTGATGCGATGATGGTTAAAAACTGGACAATCGATTAAAATGTGATGAACAGTGTAAGAGACATGGCATGAAGGACATTCAGGAGCACGTTCTCCAAACCACAAATGCCGGTGTGTGAAGCGAGTATGGCCAATGCGAAGACGAGTCAATTTGACATCAGTTCTTCGCATTGGCATCACAGACCATGCTCCTATGACAGGTTTCACAGAGTGCAGTTTGTTATCCAACTGCTGACTCCATGATTCCTGCCAGATCTGAAAAATATGATGCAAGATGACGCGCTTCATATCCGATAGCGGAACTGCGAGCGGCAGATGGGTCGTCGCCGATGGGTATGAATGAAGATTTTATTCAAAGTAGACACCAGGGGTCGGCAACCTTTCCTTTTAGCGGTGGCATGCCAAACCAATGTACCCATATGATTCAGTGTGCGACACTGTAGGGGATGTTTAAAACAATTCAATTCCCGCGATAATTCAAGCAGAGTTAGAAAATGGAGCTCAATAGTTTAGATTTAGAGTTTTATTATGTATTAATTTTGCATCATTAAAAGGTATTAGTTTTTTTATGCTTTTTATGTTAAACTATTTCTTCAACAAAAATAGAAATAATGTACATATATTACATACTAGCTGTATGGCCCGGCTTTGCACGGGCTTTCTGTTTCCCTCATGACACCAGCAATTATGTGTGTGTTTGTTCGCACGCAATGTGAGCGATTTCTAAAATTATTTCATTAAATTTTCCTTTTTCGAAATTTGTTCCACATATTTTCGATTTAAAACAGGTTTTCCCCCCCTTTCTCTCGCCCGGCATATCACGGTTTTTTTAGTGTAAAATTACTGTTTCCTCTGCCCCTCCCCCTCACAGATAAAATATAGCTTCAAATTTCGATCTATGACTTTTAAAAAACAATATTGCATTAGTTAAAAAATTATTAATGTGAAGCAATAATCTCTGAAATGTATTTTTATCCAAAATAATAGACAATGTACTTTTTAGATTAACAAATAATTAATTTAGTAATGAATTAATAGAAATATTTTAAAACACACGCACACACACACACACACACATATATATATATATATGTATATATATCTATATACATATATATATAAAGTTATAAAAAATAGTATGGGGAAAGCGTAGATATATATTTACATGTACTGAAAAAAACACATTCAAAAAGAAAAAAGAAATGATAAAAACATTTTGATATTTTATTTTAATTTCATAGTTTTCCTTCCACTGTCATAGTTAAAAATTTTGTGTAATGAACGCTTAAAATAGTGTATAATTTATATCAGGAAGTGTAATACAATAATATTACTTTTTGTTGTATTTATTTTATGTTAAAATCTTGCCACCACCTCTCCCTTCGAAAACAAGTTTTATTATGAAATAAAAAAAATAGTGAGTACACTGATGAACGGAATAATTAAAAGAGAGAGCGCACTGAGGCATGGCGTAGACAAAACAGAAGGGATAAAAAAGTTAGATGAATGCTGTCACGGGTTTTTTTGCAAATGACAGAATTTTTTCCTACTTTCTTGACAATTGTCGTTTAATTTTGAAAACTTCTCACAATATCTTTATACATTTTAGCTTATGTGTTATTCTGATTTATAAGCTATATCACTGTAAAGTTTCATTAAAATCCATTCAGTTGTTTTTGCGTGAAAGACCCACAAAGATACTCACAAACTTTCGCATTTATAATATATATTAGATTTTTAAAAACATTTATATATATTAAAATAAGAAATATACAACACATAAAATATAAGTATTTCCCTTCATTATAGTTTAATAAAAAGATAAATAAAAACTTTAATGCGAACCTAGTGCTTGCAGTGCTCTACTTTCATACCGCAAAATCCAGGGTAACTTTCAATTTGAGCATTCAGTTCATCTGAGCATTCAGTTAAACAAGTTCCTTGCAGACTCGAAATATATGTCTTAAGAGGAAAGTTTTTTTTCACTTAGATATGTAGAACCGAAAGCTGAGTACGTACAATTTTGTCTCTTCAAACAATTAAATCTCTCCAGCAATGACATTCAATAATTTACAAAACAGCTGTAAATTTATCTTTAGAGTTATTTTTAAGATTTTTTAGTAATGCTGTAAGTGTACGTAATTCTTAAGATGTTTGTTAAATAAAGTCCCTTACAAATTTATCAGCCATCCACTCAAAAATTAACAAATGAACGAAGTATTGCAGAGTGTCACTGAGAATTGTAACACGTGCCACATGTCGCACGTAGGTCTTAGGTGTCCAACTTCTGGTATGCACCATGGGTTTGAGCACATTTTATATTTTAATTTCGGTGATAAAACAAAAAAACGTAAATAAAAAAGAAATTAAACACTTTCCATAAAAAATACAAAACAAACAGATATAAAATTTAAAAAATACACAGCTTCTTCTATGAATGTCCGAAAATTAAATAAAACTACTTTGCAAAAGGAGATGTGGCGAAAAAAATTTAAAGACCAAATGATTTTTTTTCTTCTTCTTTCTGACGCTATTAATTTTCATATGATACAAATTTGCTGATGTGAAGCAAGGGTAGAGTAGAAAAGTTGTTTTTGGGTTTCGTTCGTCGGTGCCAAACGATAAATTCGTATTTTTATGTGAAATTTAACCCAAGAAATAATTCTTTAACTTGATTTGGAAATATGTAATATACATTTTTTTCCCTACCTATGCCATAAAAATATGTGTCAAAACATTATATTTTGTTTCGTTTTTTTAAAGTAGTTGATGCTACACGTTTTCCTGTTTCAATGTTTCCAAGGAAATAACACATAACTCAATCTGTCCTGGGCCTAAGTAATGAAATAACTTTTAGGCAAAATTAAATTTAATTTATTAAGATGCTCCCCTTCAAGAGTGATACACTAAAACACCTTATAGTTCCAGGAGTTCCGTGAGTCAAAAAGTTTGAGGACCACTGCTATATTCAGCTAAAGCCTCTACGAAGCCTGAACTAGTTATCTTGAAAAGTTTACTTTTTCTAAGTTACTATCAATGGAATTAATAGCTGGTATTTTTTTGTATAAATAAATCTACTCTGATATACAAAACCCATTCACTTTAATGTGATAACCACGTACTTTCGATGTGGACGCTAAATAATCAATCACAGAAGGCAGGTGGCAGCACAGTGCAGTTGAGTGTATATAAAGTGTATGTGAGGGTTTCGGAAAATATTGCATTCGTTGGCGTAATGCAGAAACGAAGCGATTTATCCGACTTCCAAAGGGACATGATCATTTGTTTTCGGGTCAAGCATTTCCGAAACAGCTAAGTTTGTGAACTGTTCGCGTGCCGCTGAGGTAAAAGTATACTGTGCGTGGCGAAATGGGAATGCCCAAACTCAATGAAGTGATAAATGTAGTGCACCACGGTCCATAGATAACAGAGTTGAACGATGACTGCGGATATATGTTCGGGCGAACAGATGTGCTCCGTTAAGCAACTGACCTCACTTTTTAACCAAGGGGCTACCAACAGTGTCTTCCAAATTGCTTTTCAGTGAACGTTGCTGCGCCTGGGCTCCCAAAGCAGACGCCGGGTTCATGCACCTATTCTGACTGCTGTTCCTCGGCAACGAAGGCTAGAATTTGCACGCCAGTACCGTAACTGGACGTCCATTGAGTGGCGACAGGTAGAGGTTTCCGATGAATCACGTTTGATGGTCCATCAGACAGATGGACGCTGGCGTATATGGCGGGAAACCTCTGAAGGCAAACACCCTGCAGTCATTACCAGAACGGCCCAGGCTAGAGACAGGAGTATTATGGTCTGGGAAATGTTTTCCTGACATTTTCAGGTTTCCACGTCATTGTGAAAGGCACACTAGATCAATACAACTACGCATCTGTCCTTGCAGACCATATCTACTCCTATATGCACATTGTTTTCCCTCAGGAGGAATGCATCTACCAGCAGGTCAATGCGAAGTGTTATACAGCTGCAAGTGTACTTACGTGGTTCGAAGAGCACCAGGAAGGGCTTACCGTTCTTCCCCTTTCAGCAAATTCACCTAAATTAAATCCAATCTAGAACCTGGGAGACCATGTCGATCGGGTTGTTCGCGCCATGGATTCTCACCACGTGATCTAGTGTAGCTGGCCGCGGCACTGGTCTCGACTTGGCTCACCATCCCAGTGAACACCTTCAGAAACCTAATTGATTTTCTTCCTACACGTCTTACAGTAGTCCACTGCGCGCTAAGGGTTATTATTCTGGCTTTTGACAGGTGGTCACATTAATGTCGCTGGACTGTGTGTAAAAGTAAGATAAATCCACTTTTAATTTACTTATTTCAAAAATTTTCGTACAGCCTCTGTGCAGATTTCTTAGCTATATATAGGGAAAATATTGAAATAGAAGCATTTTTCATAAAAGCACAATGTTTTAAAAATATGTCTTCATTTATTGCCAAAAAATGACATTTAAATATTTTTACTTGCAATAATATACTTAAAACAGTTTGATATACGTATTATAATTCATAGCACATAATATACATTAAAATATTGAAATATTTTATGCTACTAAATATTAAAATAAAAATTATTGACCATGTGACAAATGTGTAGTAAATAGATCAAATATAAAAATAAATTAGAAATTAATAACCATTATAAATATGAGGGTCACTACCATTACAGCGTGTTCGAAAAAGATAGAACCTTTTCAAAATTTTACTCTAGTTTCTTTGAGTTACTATTTTTTTTATTGAAAACAATTATAAAATCCCCGTGCACCACAAAGTATCACACGGGGTTTACAGAAGTAGTATTAAACACACATTCAAGGGAAATAAACAATTAAAAAAATGAAGTTAAGAAGGATTACAATCAGTTACAACAAATTTACAGAAATTTTTGAAAGCACTTCTGGTGGAAAGAAGTTGGTGAAAATTCGGTGGCCAATTAATGTTGATTCTCTTGAATGCCAGTCTTATGATCTTTCTCTCTCTGACATACTTGGAACCCAGAAGGATTACATGTTCTACATTTTCCTCGCCACCAATATTAGTCACAGAAAGATGAAGGAACTAAATTAAATTTGTTCAAGTAGCTTTTGAAATTACCATGACCAGTGAGAAATTGGGTTAATTTGTAGTTAGTGTAAAAATGATGACATGATAGTCTCTTATTAATGGTGGGAAAAATTTTCTTTGTTATGCTCCCCTTATTAGGAATGAGATTTTTTTGGTTTCAAGACTACCCCATTCTTTCTTTCGTGATCTTCTTGTAAAACGATTTAGGAATATTAACGTCAATGTCAATTTTGCGCTTGGTTGCAGCTTTTGCAAGCCAATCGGCTCGCTCATTCCCAAGAACGCCCGTGTGTCCGCGAACAAATGCCAAATCTATTGAGATGTTTTTATCTCTTAGGCTTTTAAGTTGCTTTTGGATCTCGACGATTATATTGTTAGATGAAGAAATACATTTAATATAATCCAAGGAGGAAAGAGAGTCAGTACAGATGAGATATTCTAAGATGACACTATTTTGCTCAGTGATCCATTTAACGGCGAAAATGGAGACAGAATACAATCATAATTAGAGATGGAAGAAGCAGAGAGATTTTCCCTAAAATCAATATCATGAAGAATAGTAATAGCGTAAACTGAGTGAGTTACTATTGGAATGTTTTATTATACCAGGAGTTAGGTAGTATGTCAAAATTTTTTGTGCACCAAAGTTGTACCTTACAAAGAGATTCAATATGGGTGCCCATCATGACACGGCAGATATATCTAGGCTATAGTTCCTTTCTGTCCATATCCGCACCAACATGTCTCCTGTACCGTCAACAAATTCATTTCTGACCCACCCTTGCAGTGACACCAGATATTGTGGTAATGTTGAACAAAGACTTATTTTTTTCAGGATTTATCAAAAATAAAGTCACAGGGAGTCATGTCCGGAGATCTCGAATGCCATTTTAACAATGCCTTATCATCATGACAGGTTCGACCTATCCAATGTTGTGGGAGATGTTCATTCAGATACTTTCTCATGTTATTATTGAAATAAGGAGGCACCATACCATAGAAGACCCAAAAGACCTTCCGTGGTTTGGTGGGCACCATGTTGACAATTTTGTGCAGGCAGGAAAGGCGGATATTTCAAATAGCTTTCAGGCCAATTTTCACCACTCTCTACACTCTCTAGAAAAAAATAAAGAAAAGGGTACATTATTTTTCGGAAACGGGAGGACAAAGTCTTTGTCCCACCATTACCTCGAGATCTGGTGGAGCTGTAAGGGTGGATCAGACATAAATTTCATGCCGTTACAAAATACATGTTGATGCGAGTATGGACGGAAATGGAGTATCTCTTAGATATCAGCCGTGTCATGAAGGCCGCTCATATTGAATCTTTGTAAGGTACAACTTGGCACAAAAAAACCCACTTTGGTATATTACCTTGTCAATCGATTAGTTAAGTGGTGCGATCAGAATGGACACATGATATCTCCTTCCAAGAGCAACTGTGTCCATTTTTGCAGAAAACGTAACCTACACCCAGATCCTTCTATACATATAGGAAATATACAAATACCTGTCGTCAGTGAGGTGCGCTTCCTCGGAGGAATCTTTGACTCTAAATTGGCTTTCCTTCCGCATGTCCTTTACTTGCGGAAGAAGTTTGAACGATCCCTAAACATCTTAAAAGTACTATCCAACACCTTATGGGGAGCGGATAGTCTCGTTACTCCGAGTGTACCAAGCCCTAATACTTTCACGTTTGGATTATGGTTGTGTAGTGTACGGTTCTGCTCGTGCATCTGTATTAAAACGACTGGACACAGTGCATCACTCTGCTCTGAGAATCTGCTCTGGTGCCTTCAGAACTTCGCCTGTTACCAGCTTGTATGTGGTATGCCATCAACCACCTTTAGAACTAAGGCGGAGGCAATTAAGTGCAAATTATTTTATTCGTGCCATGTCTATTCCTTCTCATCCATTAAAACCCTTTGCTCTTGCCATTGGTCTGAAACGCACCCGAGCAGATCTCAACCGACTCTATGAGGCCCGTTCATTTAACATCAAACCTTTTTCGGAAAGTGCAAAGACTGTTCTAAATGACGCCCACTTAAATAACAGAAATATCCAGGAAAATAATATATTCTTGCTTTTCCACCCTGGGACATCCAAATTTTTAACTATAACAACCCCTTTTCGGTCTATGACAGAGCAGGCACTGCTGCTGTTATTTATCAGCAACTCTTTTCTTTCCATCGCAATAAATATTCTAAGTACATACCGGTCTACACGGACGGGTCGAGGTCTACAGAACATGTTGGGTGTGGTGTTGTTTTTATCAATACCATTCTTAGTTTTTCCTTACGCAATTCCATGTCTGTCTTTAGTGCTGGATTGATTGCCATCCTTGTCGCACTTCAACACACATTAATTTCTGACCACCGTCATTTTTGTGTGTACACTGACAGCATGAGTGCTCTAGAGTCTTTACACTTTTCAACAGAGCATAGACACCCCACTGTGATAGAAATACTTCTTCTTCTGCGAAAATTGGAAAGGAAGGGTTTTGATATAATTTTTTCCTGCGTACCTGGACACGTGGGTATACTTGGTAATGAACAGGCTGATACCGCTGCACGTTCCATTTCTGATCAAATGCAGCGGCCTGTCTGTTGCCAAAATTTAAAAACTTCTGCAAAGAACTATATCCATCGTGTATGGCAAGAGACTTGGGATCAACAGATCCTCAACAAACTACATAACATTCATCCTTCCACTTCTCATTCGGCAGCACTACCATTGCGAAGACATGATGTCCGCTTGACTCGACTTCGCATTGGTCACACTCGTTTTACTCATAGGCACCTTCTGTTGGGTGAAAATGCCCCAGAATGTCCCTCGTGCAATATGCCCTCCCATATTCCGTCTATCATATTTTAATAGATTATCCCGTGTTTAACCGTCATCGCGTCACCTTCTTTCATACATCTGTTTTAACCTTATCTGACTTGGTGGGGAATCCCCCACCAAAATCTATTTGCCTTCGTTTTAAAAATTGGATTTTTACATATGATTTGATTTGTGTGTTTCTTTATATTTTTAATATATTATATGCATGCATATACATGTGTACATATATTTTTATACTTTTTTTAAACATATATATGACATTCTTTTAACAAGTGTTTGGCGCAGCTTGGCCAAAGTTGGCCTTTGCGCCACTAAACCCCACATTCACTTCACTTCACTTGGTATATTACCTTTCTGGTATAATAAAACATTCCAGCAGTACCTCAGACAAACTAGAGAAAATTTTTTGAAAAGGTACATTTTTTTTCGGACACGATGTTTAACTTATGAAGGTCAATATTCGTAAAATAAATGTAATAACGATATCCCAAATACTCATAACTATATTTTTAACATTAAGATGATTCATAAAAACATCCATTTAATTTCACTGTTGTTAGAGCCTTATAATATCTTAAAATCAGATAAAATGAGTCAATTGAAATAATATACTTATAGAAGTACTAACGTATTTATATATTACTTAATACTATGCATCTAATCAATTCGTAAACGTTGCTTTAATATTCACACTGACTCACTCTCTCTCTCTCTCTCATCCCCGAACTTATTTCGTCCAACGCATAACATGTAATTTCCAATTTCCTAATAGTTGGTGATACTTTCTCGTGAAATTTTTGGTAGTTTAGCGCCATTTTTTGGATTTTTGCAGCTCGTATGTACCATACCGTAAAGGATTGAGGGAATTCAAAAGAATCTGAGGGACATGGATTTTATATGACAGTTCATATTAATAACTTGTGTATTATTTTATTATATTTATCTTGAAAATTGTATCATTTGATTCATTTTGCTATGATTTAGGCAAACATTACTGTAATTCATTAACATTATCCATGTATATGAAAATCTTAAATAAAATAGTTATTTTGCTTAAAGTTTTCTTTTCTTTTGTAATATTCCATTTCTAACATTTTGAGGATATAATGAACAAAATGAAAGGTATTTTTTTTTGAAAATTGGCATGTTTTTCTTGAATATGTTCCACAGACAATGGGTTAAAGATAGTGAGAAGAGGAAAGAATATAAAATAATAAACATTTCCATTTGGGTATTCTGGAAAATGTTAAAATATAACGGGGAAGGGTGAAAGCTCTACCCGCTTTTGCAAAATCAAATTTGAAATGAAATAGACCTTACACATGACCGAAATCGTCGACCAATCACATGAATGGCTGTTTAACATATAGACACATTGTGTCCCGCATGGTTAATCACTTTTAAGAAAGTGTCAAAGGGTGTAACACGGAAAGCGAAAAGGAGCATGTGAGACATTTTTTGTTTTAATTCGATAAAAAGAGTACGGCAGCAGCAGCATGTTACAATGTTTGACAAGTTTATGGGGAGTATACAATAGACGAAAGCAAATGCTACCGATGGTTACGTAAATTTAGGGAAGGAGACAGAAGCTGTCATGATCAGGCGAGAAGTGAACGGCCATCACACGTTAGAGAACTTAAAATTGACGCAGCGATAAGAAACAACTTGAACCCAACTTGTGAACGGCACACGCGTCTTTTCTTTAGCATGTCCTTTAGGTTCTTTGGGCCAAAATTAATGGCAACTTTTTTCCAACCAAATCCAAGAAGTGAAGTGTAAATGAAAGTTGCAAATGAACAAATTTTTAAATATCGGAACTTAGAACAAGCGGTATGGCAATGTAAGGTAATGTTTGACAATTGATGTTAGTTTGTTGTAGTTGATAGTTATTATATTTCGTGGTTCATGTCTGAATGAGTTTTACGTGACGTGAATAGAAGTTATTAGTGATCGAATATATGAAGGTCAAGTTGCACATCAGTGCATACAAAGACAAGATTCAGTATAGGACAAGATTGATAGTTTCTCCAAGCTGTCATAAGGTAGGATTGATTATTTAATATAAGAGTCAGGGATTAGGCTATTCACTTATCGATAATGGTCTGAATTAAATTAAGTCTTATATATATATTGTTTGTTGCGTATTTCGTCATCGTAGATTCTCTCATATTAACCTCTGACTGGATGACCCGCTAATTGAATTTCACTTCGAAAGCGGTCTACTTTTTCAAAGCTAGCTAAGCCAAAAATGTTCCGATAAATTTCGCGAATTGCTTCAAAAATGCACGGCAGTTTAATGCCTTCCCCTGTTAAAGACGCAGGAGGTCCTGAATTGGTTTTGAATGGGATGATTTTATTGCTTTTCGGTCTCTGTGTTCTTCGAAACGGGATGTTTCTCATTCACAACTGTGGCCTAGGGCGAAGATTGTGAAATGGACATTTTCTACACTTCACGGACAACAGAAAGTTCACCCAATTTATTGCAAATATATATTTCATATATTTGGAAAACTTGCTCAATTTCTGATCTAAAAACCAATTAGGTTTTAAGAAATTTTAATTTTCAGAGTTTTGATTTTAAATTCGGTTTAATTTTAAAGCATTTTTGCATTCCTAGATTGAATTAATTAAAAATATTTTTTAACACAATCCAGTATTTCGTGTGAAACGGCAATTAACTACAATTTTAGTTTCTAAAATCATTTCTGTTTGCTCATGTTTTTAAGTTTTTGAGTTTTCTCACATTTACTTAATTAAGATTGATTTAAAGACCAATATATTTTTTGACACATAGTTTATATAATTTAAAAGCTCTTTACTTTGTTTTCATTATTTTTTTTTCCTTTTGAAAAATGCCATGACCAAAATGTACGCAGGGTACTGTGAGAAATAATACTTGAAAGGGATGGAATATGACTGAAAATGGCAAATTTAAAATGCAGATTTTTCAGGTAATATTACAATTAGACTACAGAATACAAATATTGCAGAATGAACTAAATATTTCCCTGATGTACCACAAAATACATTATAATAAATCTATTGTAGTACTACACTGCAGTATTTAAAAGTCATGCAACAAAAACTTAAACTTGCTTAACTGCCACGATTGGGAACACTGAGAAAAAAATAGATATTGTTTACAAACTTGGTGATTTCTGGATTACATTTGTATAACTACTAATTTCTATATAAATATTTTGCATTTAAAACTCTTGTGAATATATAAGGTTCTGATAAAAGTGAATAATTGATCAAATTAACAGTTGTTATCAATGTTATATATGTCTTAGAATATTTTGAATTAAAAAAGATATTTCAGTCATATTTATTTCAAGTAGAATTTTCATGTAGAGCATAAGTTGGATAGTAACAGATTGAAAAATTAAAGCTTTACAGGCAATGGAATTTTTTTATGCCTTTACAAATTTTAAATATGTTTTTCTCAGATTTTTAATTTTGAAGATGAGAGTGTTTTCTAATCTCTAAGGCGTTTTTCCTGTTCAAGATAGAGTCTTGAAATATCTTGTAAATGTTCCCTTACATATGTTCTATAACAGTTCATATGGATTTAGGTCTGAGAGCTCTAGTTATTTTTAAAAATATCTTAATGTTAATATTTAAAAAAAAAAGTTGGGTTTTTCCAGGTTTAGCCATAAAAATAATTATTAAAATTCCACAAAGAGATATATTTTAAATTTTATACTTTTTGTTTCCAATAATCTAAGAAATATTAAACACTTACAATAATTAAATATTTTTAATAATTTAACATTTTAGAAAAGTTTTAATAATTTCAAAACTGTTCAATGCTTTAAAATTGTGAAATAATGGCTTGTCAAACTAACCTATTATTTTCAGAATCAATATAATAGTATAATTTGAATATAAAACAAAACATAATTTTACTGTGACAAACTGTTTACGACTTCTACTCATATTGTAAAAAGAATGAAAGATAAATATATAACATAGTGGCAGTAAAAAACACATTCATAATATGTTAAAATCCTGTCCCGATACAAATTTCAATGCATTTTCCAAACTGTAGCTAAAAACAATTATATGTTTATTAGGACAGAAACTATTTATATTTAGATATATTTTTCCTTATTAAGTACATAATGAATAATGGCAAGATAATTTGTAAAATCCTGAAAGATTTTAATGAAGAAAAATAGCCAGACATAATTTTAGATAGCTAGAAATTTAATTATATAATACACAAATATGCATTTTTTAAAAGAAATAAGTTGGCTAAGAAAATGAAATTTACTAAAAATTTTCTGAATAAAGTAAATCAGATTTCATCCTCAAATACATATACTTGTAAGAAAAGGTTTTATTCAATTTACAATTAGTTACAAAAAACCTATTAAAAAAATAATTTTAACAGGTATAAATAGCAAAAAATATCAAAGAAGTATGAGAAAGACACATACATGTCGTTTACAGAAAGTTCACAGTGTGATATTTTTACGTTCACTTTTCGATGAAATTCGTTGAAGGAACTTGCAGTGCAAGTTTCATATTGCAAGCTTTCACTACTTTGTAATTAGAATTTTTAATTTTAGCATACATTATGTAATTATTTAATCCATAATTTAATGCAAGAATGCAATTATTACTTTTTAAATAATCATCTAATATTTGTTATTTAAAATTGTTTTTTTAACATTTATTTATAAATATTATTACATATTTTCTTATTTATATATAACTATTTTTGTTGTTTATTTAAAGCTTATTATGTTATTTATTTATAATTATGTAATACGAGTAATCGTATGCATTTTCATTTTTTTTACAATTCGCTGATTAGTCCTTTTTATAATTCCTATTAAATTATATTATATTATTATTATTTCTGATAACTGTTATTAAATCGCACTATATGAATATTATATATAATTACGATAAAATAATATTATACGATTATTATATGCTGCTTATAATACTATTCTTACTTCATGTTACATTTTATTACATATTATTGATATTCATTATTTATTGATTGATCTAGGTTATTCTCAATCTCTTCCTATATCCTTTATTTGAAATACATTTCAATGTATTCCAAAACAATTCTTTAAAATTATTGTGTATCATTAAATTACCGTTAGGCCGCCATATTGGATTCCATTCCAACTATAGCAAACGCTGCTAGGCGCAATTACCCCCGATATTAAATTAGTTCCGATGGAATATTAACTAAATACCAATTTTCTCAAAGGAAAAAAAAAGGTACTTACGTACTACCTCATCCATGCCAACTTTCATGATAACTCACCAAATTGGACAGTTGCGTCAAACTAAAAAGCTGCGTAAGGGCTATTGGTGACGGAGCTCATAGTTTTGAAACATGGTCAAGTCACAAGATCTCTCCACACCTCACCACACCAATGGGAGGAGATTTGAGCCTCTATAAATTTAACATGCAAAGGTCTCATCTACAAGGCGGGTCTTCAGCGGTAGAAGCCACGAACTCATAACACGCCAGCCACGAGTCCGCCATCGTGACCGCTATGTTATCAAGGTCACATAAGGCTGCAAAAATCCACCTGGTTCCCCACTTACAGTATAAACCAGTATTTTTCAAACCATCTTCCATAGAATCCCGGACTTCAACAATATATCCAGAGGGTTCACGAGTCAAAGATAAAAATTGTACAAGAAAGCTATTAATATGCACAAAGAATAGATTTACGTTATCTATGGAGTTTGTATGTGTGACCAAACATAACTAAAGCAGTGTTTCCCAACGCGGGTGACGGCACTTTTGAGGTAGCCGAGTAGATCTTAAAAATATGATGCATGATGACGCGCTTTCATATCCGATAGCGGAACCGCGGGCAGATCGTCGTCGTCGACTTTGCCGCGCTGGCTTGCCCTTGTCACAGTCGACACGTTCGAGCCCATTACCGTTATAAAGACCCGCCTTGCTAGGGCGAGCGATGCACACTAAATCTATCGAGAGCTGAAACGTCCTCCCGTTGGTGTAGGTGAGGTAGTTCTGCAGAGGATGTGAAGGCACGGACAAGATGGGTCGAAGATGGGAAGGTGCCAGAGGGTTCACGAGTCAAAGATAAAATTGTACAAGAAAGCTGCTATTAATATATTGAAAGAATAGATTTACGTCGATGTGTGACCAAACATAACTAAAGCAGTGTTTCAACGCCCGTCACCGATTGACCATGGTTCAAAATTACGTGGTCCGTCGCCAAAAGCCCTAGCGTAGCTGAACAGTGCGACGTTAATATTAAATCAATCAACCAAACATGGGTGAGGATTGAGTATTTACATCGTACTGTTCAGCTTCTAGGGGGCTTTTGGTGACGGACCTTGTAATTTTAAACCATTGTCAAGTGACGTGGACGACATCTGAGCGGGCACCTGTCTCTCCTAACTACGAAACCACAACAACGAGAGGATGTTTCAGCTCTCGAGAGATTTAACGTGCATCTCTGCCCTACACGGCGGGTCTTTTGTGGTACTGGGCTCGAACTCTTGACAAGGCAAGCCACGATCCGAAACCTATACCAATCGGCTACCGCAGCCACATGGTCAAGCGTCGAAGACGATACCTGAGTTGACACCCCTCTCTCCTAACTTCCTCACCATACCAATGGGAGGACGTTTGAACATTGATAGATTTAACATATATAGATTTAACGGTTTCCCTACACGGAGGGTTTTCAACAGTACCAGGCTCGAACACATGACACGCCGGACATTAGTCCGTTACTTTGACCACTAGGCTACCACGGCCAAGAAAGTTTGGTGGAACGGAAAGAGGGTAGGAAGCCTCTGATAACCACCATGTATATAATCTTTGATTATCTTTTCCATGACTTTTAACTCTTGTTTGCTTAAATTATATTTATTTTTGAAAAACTTCTCTCTCATTTTCAAATTTCTTTTCATCCCATAAGTCTCGTGAATGCAGTGCAAGCATTTCTCAGGGTCCAGTATCGTTCAATTTTTTTTTCAGAGATTATCTTGATTAATTTTGCTTTTGAAAATGAAAGATAGCTTCAAAGCTTGATACAAGTTAATATTGTTGCGAAGGAAGTTCGCATGCCTTAAAGCGGTTTCAAAATTCGATATAATTAATAAGAACTGAATATGTTGCAGAATATTTATTTAGAGGTCCCCGGAAACTTTAAACAAATGACTTCTGGTTGTATAAAGTTGAAAATAATCAACAGAAAATGCCTGCTTGATTTGTAAATAATAAGTCCATCGCTTCGAGCTCTTCCAAAAATTGTCTTAAGAAGGTCGAGCCAGTTATTTTCCTTCAAGAACTTGATATTTGTTCATGCTGGAGTTTTTAAAATAATTTGTGTGTATTGAGAGAAACGATATTCTTAGTTTACGAAAGAAATAAACATTTCTTTCAGAAAATTCAGAATTGAATTTAGCGTTATCAGTTGAATTTTTCCTAGGAACAGAAGGCGTGAAATATTTTACTTTGAAAAGTCGAAAGTAAGAGATTTAATATAATTATCAAAGTTAGTTGGGTGGCGTACTTGCTTTGTAGCTGGCCTTGTAAAGGGTGTTTTGTTAGAGGTATAGAACTTTAAATTGCAATAAAACAACGATGATTTATTCGATTGACATGAATTTTTTTATTCGAAAAATACTCTTGTGGCATTAAATTTTAAATATGATTTCTGGCATAGGGCTACCATGGCTGGCTTGGATGTAGTCCAATCTGGACGTCCAATTTTCGATGACTTTTTCCAACATTTGTGGCCGTATATCGGCAATTACACTTCGAATGTTGTCTTCCAAATGATCAAGCGTTTGTGGCTTATCCGCAGACCAATGACTTTACATAGCCCCACATAAAATAGTCTAGCGGTGTTAAATCACAAGATCTTGGAGGCCAATTCACAGGTCCAAAACGTGAAATTAGGCGGTTTCCAAACGTGTCTTTCAATAAATCGATTGTGGCACGAGCTGTGTGACATGTTGCGCCCTCTTGTTGGAATCACAGCTCCTGGACATCATGATTGTTCTCAATTCAGGAATGAAAAAGTTAGTAATTATGGCTCTATATCGATCACCATTGACTGTTACGTTGTGGCCTTCATCGTTTTTGAAGAAGGATTCCACCAGCCCATAAAGAGCACCAAACAGTCAGTTTTTCTGGATGTAACGGTGTTTCGACATACACTTGTGGATTAGCTTCACTCCAAATGCAGCAGATTTGTTTGTTGACGTAGCCATTGAACCAAAAGTGCGCTTCATCGCTAAACAAAATTCGCTTATGAAAATCGGGAACAACGGCAATCTCGTTTTGGGCCCATTCGACGAATCTACGCCTTGCTTGATGATCGTTTTGATGAATTGCCTAACCAAATTGAGAATAAATCACTTGACCGCCTTTAAATCGGTCGCCATCTTGGAAAGTAATGCCAACTTAAACTTCTATACCTGAAAAAAAAAAAAAACACTCTTTACAACAAAGGTTGTGGTTTTGATTCCGGGCCAAGTCAGTGGATTTTCATGATGTAGAACATCAATAGCGTCGATGTAAAATGGTTATGCAGCATATAAAAGATCCATAGTGTGCCTGTTAGGATTGGGTCTTCTCGGCAAAATTAAATTTCGCATCATCACAGCTTAGTGTGTCTCCCTCTGGGGAGGAGACTGGGAGTCAAAACTACAGCCCTATTAGAAATAAAATATATGTTTATTGTGTGGTGGTGGTGGGTGGTGGGACTAATACCCATCTGGTCTAGTGAAACTAGACACGATCAATAAGTTCATAAACCTGTACAAAGTCTAAGAACAGCAGGGGGGTGCAACAGCCTCCTCACAGGAAAACACCAGACCTTGAAGAATGTGCTAAAGAGAAAACTGATGTTACATTTGGGAAGCTTCTTTTGCCACTCTCAAAATTCATGCACTTCAGGTGACCTGTCAAGATACATGAGAATGCCAAGTCAATCTTCTACCTCTGATGCTAACATCTTGTCAAGGTGCTCCAGGTTTCTGGACTAACAGAAGCTGTCAAATTATCCTCTTAACTATATTTATTTTGTAAATTGTTGTAAACCGATTATTATATATCTATAATTATCAATTTACTGAAAAGATGCAAAACACATTTTGACATAATCAAAACACACTTTGACATAATAAAAGAATAAAATACTTATTCATACTGATATAAGGTTTTTATAAATGTATCAGTACGGCAAAAAGTATTTGATAATTAATTTATAGATACTAAATAAAAAACAAGTTCAATAATCACTAGTGACTTCCATGGGCTTGTTATGTACAAATTTAATACTTATTGTAATAATTTGTGCAGTTCGTAATTATATGGTCGCATTGCAGGTTTAGAGCGTCAAAGTCCATTATTATTGCATTCAATTTCAACGTTGTTGTATAAAGGGGTTGCAATGAAAATTATGACCGAAAATTGGGTGGAAAATATTGAAAGTTTGAAAAGCACTTAACTAAAAAATAGAATTATTGATTTTAGCAAGGGATAAAAGAGTGTAAGCGTAAAAATTCAATATAATAATAAAATGAAACAAATACATAATTAATAAATATAAAGGAATTACTCACCAGTTTTTGATTTCGAGTACTTCTCGGGTGAACACAGAAGCTTTATAAAGTAATGATGAGAACACTGTAGGACACGATTGCACCAATCATCGATAGAAGGAGGCTTCTGTCCAGTTCAAACATCCCCCAGCCCGTGTAAACGAGGTTTAATTCTGCAGTCTCATGAAATAATAGAAGATGCGATACAACTTCTGGCGAATAGGTTTGCTTGTGAATGCATTCCTTGATTATATCTTGCTTGAGATTCTTCCACAGGTTGCAAACATCAACTAGCCTCGAACCTTTGAGCGTGAGGTGGAAGAAACAACCTATAGTCCAAGCAAATACGATAATGCAGGCAATCGTCCTCAGAGCAACCACCGTGTCAGCAAAATTTGAAACGCTGATGGTAACTATATTCAAGAAGTTTATAAATACGAGTACGTACATAAGAAACGTACCGAGAGACAGCACATCTTCGATCAAACGGTAAACTTTCGTCGCCTCTATGATGAGCGACATACTTTTTTCGATGGTTTCGTGCGACATCGCTGTCAGCAGATTGTGGTGAGTTTCTAAGATCATCTGTTTCAACGACTTTTCGTACGTACTGTAAATGTGAAAGAACAGCGTCATGCTCAGAGACGGTGTTACGAAAGAGTACAATGTATGGAGGCTGCTATACAAAGGAATAAATGTGGTTAAGCAGATGGGACTTTCAATACAGTGGCGTAGGAAGTTAGTTTTCAAGTCATCGTCCAGTTCGTCGTAATTTCGAATGAAAAGCAACAGGAAAACTTTATTTATAGCTAACGGTAAACAAATGTTGAATAAAACAGTTATTATTGCATCATATTTTCTCCGCTTAAAATTATTTTTCTGTATATTATTTCTGAATTTATTGAGAATTTCCATCAATCGAACAATTTGAGAGCGCTTAAAAGCGACAGACAGCCTCAACAACAGAAGTGCGACAGTATGAGCTGAAGTCGATAGGTTTAGAAACCGACTTTTGCTTCGAGCTCCGAAAGTACTGCGCACAGCTAAGTAGGCGCCGAAAGAAGTGAAAAAAATCTCCATTATTGATTTTAAAAAGAACTTCGTGGTTGATAACACGTTTTTGTTTTTCGTCTCGCCGTAATCGTAGAAAGGTATACCTATTAGAATAAAACATCTAAGAAGCAATTTTATCTTCCTTCGCTCGTTATTGAAATTTTGACTGAAGTTCGCAATCTTGAGTTTTTTCATTTTTTTATGAAAAAGTTATTTATCGGAAGTATACAAAGGTTTGGATAATTTTTTCGTTTGAAAATTCATACATCACTTGAAAATAAAAATACAGTAATTGAAATTTAGATTAGATGTAAGTTAATGCTATTTTTGTTCCTGAAATACATTCAATGATTCTAAATCCAGAAATGTTCTCTAAATTGTATTTGGAACAATTCTCGATAATTGAAGTTTTGAAGTTTCGATTCTTTTAAAAAAAATAAGTAATGATTTCGCACATAATCGATAAAAAAATAGACATCTATAATTTCGTTTTTATTACCGAAGAATTATAATGATATGTTCTTCTGATTGTTGATAGTTTGAATCCGATTTTCTCAATTATTGCTTTAACTTATCTACTCCATATGAGCAAATTCTATCAGAAACTATAAAAAGAAATGCTTTTACTAGTATATCATTAAATATATATAATTTCAAACATCACAGAATTCATTAGCAATTATTATAATTTCTCGTGAAATACTAAATGTCCATTGAACAGAATACGGAACAATAGACTTCACGCAAAATTTCCAAGAAAGCACTTACTTAAAGTCGATTTTGGATGAAATGCGTTTTCTATCATCTGCTTATATTACAGTTTTATGTTATCTCCCCAAAGATCTTTTTAGAACGGTTTCTGTTTAGACAACAAAGTATACAAAAACACATCTTTCACACCGAATTTGATATCATTAAATGTAAACTTGTGGGTGTAGATCTGGATGAAATCAAAGAAAAGAATGTTTTATCTTTTTCGAGTTTTACTAATGGAATTCTGATGTTTTGCGCTTCCAGATAAAGAAATAGATGCCTATAAATGTATCAGATTAAGAAAATCGGATGAAAATAAGACAAATACTTATTGTATTCGAAAAGGTTTATCTAATTGCATTTTCGCAACGGGGATGGACATCTATATGAACACTTTATCTCGGGATTTCATACTTTTTAGGTAATTTCCTCATTACTTTTCAAATTGTAAAATATTAACTATTATAAACTTTCTCATTAGAATAATGGGATAAAAGGAAAACGAAGTAACAAATACAGGAACTGTATTGTAACGTTGTTTTTTTGTGATGCACTCGGAAGTAATACGACACCGCGGTAGCCCAATGGACAAGTCATCGGATCATGGCTGGCATCTCATGAGTTCGAGTCCAGTACCACTAAGACCCATCATCACCCCTATATAGGGGAGGGATGCACGTTGAATCTGTCGATAGCTCAAATTGCCTCCCGCTGGTGTGGTAGTTAGAACAGAAGGGGGGTGACTTGACCATGATTCAAAATAACGAGGTCCGTTTCCAAAAGTCCTCGAGCAGCTGAATAATGAGACGTTAATATTCACTAACTTCTCATTACTTTTCAGATAATAACATTGACTATAATAATTTTTTTTCTAATTACAATAAAGGTACTAAAAGAAAGCGAAGTAATAAATATATCGACACATTGTTTATTTTATTTCTGATGCACTCTGAAGTAATGCGAAGGCCTATTGGAGATGAAATCCCCCCTCAGGGGGCTCACCTTCTTTAGGTGAGTACGGGTTTCACGCTCCAGAGGTGCCCTAGTGATCTTTTTCCTTTTCCCTAGGGGTTTACTGTCTTTGGTAAACACGGGCTTCACGAACCCGGGGAACCCTAGTGATCTTTCTCTATTTTCGGCCCTTTTTCTTGCCATTCAAATTTCCCTTTTCTTCTTTTCCGGTCAAGACCACAGACCAATTTTATTTAATGAACATTGTTCGAATTTAGTTTTTTCCACTGAAAAAACTTCCTATTTTTTATTAACATATTTTGATTTACATCTTGTGTTCCATTCATTTAGTTTGTTTTTCGTATATTTCTTTAAATCTTTTGATTTGTGTTGCTTTATTTGTTTTTGACTAACACTGTTGGTTTCCCGACCCGCATGTTTGCCGTGTGCGGCATCCCGTAAGGAGGAAAATGGTGTCCTGGGATTACCTTTGGCCCACGCTTCGCTGTAGACGGGAGGCAGGAGTGAGCCCGCTCCTGTCAATCGGCTGGTGGTACCTCTCTTCGGAGTCTCCGAAGGGACACTGCTGTAGGGTTAGTGCTGCGGATAAGGGGTGTCGGGTTTACCCGTTGGATACTCGCCCTGATGCTGTAGCATTATATTCTGGGTGTACTTCAGGTAAGCGCCGTGCCTGGTTTTGCCAGATGACCGGCACACTGCCTCCCTTGTTGGACTCCGTGGTGGGTGGAGGCACGCCAGAATGAAGATTCTTTTTACGCATATGGATCCAAGTCTGCTGTGCCAGGGTAAAGGCCTCGTATTGCCCAAACTCAACTTTGACAAAATTGTGATTAATACCAGATTTTTATTGATATCCTTAAATAAGAATGCACTGTTTAGTACATCACCTTTTGCAATACATAAAGCTCTCATAGGCATAGGTGGTGAACCAAAATCAGTTAAGAAGTTACGATCTGGGGATCTTCTTATTGAAACTAGTTCTGCTGTTCAAACAAAATCGTTTCTACTTGCCAAATCTTTCCTCGGCTCTCCCGCAAATATAACTCCTCATAAATCACTGAATTCGTCTCGCGGAGTTATTTCTGAACCTGACCTTTTGACCACCTCTGACGCGGAAATCCTTGAGGGATTCTCCAGTCAGGGGTGTCATTCAGGTCAGAAGAATAACACTAAAAAAGGATACAACTCTTATACCGACTAAACACTTAATTTTAACTTTTAGTAGCCCCACACTACCTCAATCAATAAAAGCTGGTTATTTAAATTGTAAAAATCCGTCCATATATTCCGAATCCTCTGCGCTGTTTCAAGTGCCAGAGGTTCGGACATTCTCAAACTGCCTGCAGAGGACAATTGACGTGCTCAAGATGTGCATCTGTTGGACATTCTTCCGCAGATTGCAGTCTTGCGCAGAAATGCGTCAATTGTTCACAACCTCACTCCTCTGACTCAAAACAGTGTCCTAAATGGAAAGCTGAAAAAGAAATCCAAGCCATTAAAACCAATAGAAATATTTCATACCTTGAAGCCCGAAAATTAATAACACCGCAGTTATCCCAAACTTACGCCCAAGTTGCCAAACCTTCAACTGTTACCAGTACAACCCAAACGGACGAAAATATTACACACATTAAATGCCCGCCTTTGCAATTACTTCAACCTTTACTATCCGTTCCGCAGCCTGATAAGTCAAATTCAGTTTCCGCATTGTCGTCTGCCACTCAGGCAGACCTCTTATCTTCCACATCTTCTAACGCACCTTCCACTAATGATATGTTTACCTCTATTGGAACTTCTTCCCCAATCATAACCACTTCCTCGTCCCACTCCGTTATTCAACCACCCTCTGCATCTAATATACAGGATACCAAGAAAATCTCAAAAGTCCGAGCGAGAAAACGAAAAAAAGAAATACTGAAAAAAATGAAGGACACAGTATTTGAGATTAAGATGGCTCAACATAAACCCAGAAAGCCAGCTTCTGTGGAATATACAACAGACGAGGAAGACACCATTGTATACGACATGGGAGAAGAGATAGAATCTCCGAAAATGGCAGTACTGTAGGAGCATCAAAAAAGGATATTGCGAAATATACATGTATAACCCCTACGAAATATAAAAAGTGACTATATTTTTATTGACATGAACTGTTTCAACTTTTTAAAATAAAATTTTTACTGATTTTTTTTTTTTTCATACTTTTGTTTTTAGATCTTGTCTGACTTCTTTGCTTTTCTTATTTGATAACAAGTCATACGTGATTTGAACTTTTACCGTTTTTTCAGTCTTTTTACACATTTTATTAAACATTTTAATATTTTACCGAATGTTTGGCGCAGTATAGCCAGGTTTGGCTCTTGCGCCATTAACCCCTACATTCACTCACTCACTCACTCACTGGAGATGAAATCCGAAATTCTGAGTTTCGGTCAAGAGACGAGAATGACACTTTAGCTGGCGTACTCATTTCAAAGTGAGATTGAAACGTGGTAGCTGGCTCTTCCTAATCTTTCGTACAACCATTGATTTACGAAAACTAAATTATGAGTTCGGAAGAAATTATACTAAACATTATACTGCAAAATTAGAATGTTCATATTGTCGAACCGTTATTCTTTACTTGATTATCATACAAATGAATAAGAAAAGATAATATCAGAAATCTACCGACATAAGAGAGACTTATATAGTAATCATGACTAATACCATAAGCTTGAAAGTAATTCAGTCTGTCAGTGACGTTGCCACACCTAAGCCCCTGAACCGATTTGGGGCTGCCCATCCAGTATAGTGATTAGTGACGCTGACTGATGTGCCGCAGGACCTGGATTCGAATCCCGGAAAAAATTATAGATGTTTGTGAATGTATAGTGCCTTCGTGGCATGGGGGTACTCTAAATAGCCGTCGTGCCGCAAGTCCTCTCGTGAGGTTGGTGGAAGAGGAAAAGAGGTGTGTGGCCCCTGACGACCCCAGGGTGTTCTCCTTCAAAATTGGGGTGGAAATAAGCCAAATCGTATTGTCGTCTGCATGGTGCTCGAAGCTAAGGCTAACAACAGGCGTCACAATCTAGCCTTTTGCTGAGATGGATTTCGTCGGCCTTGATCCGACTCTGTCGGACAGGTGGCATTAGTAACAACAGCAACAACCGATTTGGTTAGCATTTGGCATGGAGATAGATTACACTATAGTGAAGGACATAGGCTAACTTTAAGTAAGTAGATAATCGTGAGCAATCACATCTCTGTGATATCTTAGATTTATAAGTAAAGACTATAATATTGTGTTGATTACTAGTGTGCAGAATATAAAATTTATAAATATAAATTATGTTTTTGTTATCTGCATCCCAGGCTAGGCAAGGTCGACTAACCCTCTCATTTCTACAGTGGCTCGATAAATGAGTACAAGGGTTACTTGGGAAATAAACACTGGAGATTACGTGTCAGACTGACCTTTTGACCGATGAGTGAGTGAATATTAACATCGCATTGTTTAGCTACACGAGGGCTCTTGGTGAAGGATCTCGTAATTTTGAACCCCTCAGGGGGCTCACCTTCTTTAGGTGAGTACGGGTTTCACGCTCCCGAGGTGCCCTAGTGATCTTTTCCTTCTCCCTAGGGGTTTACTGTCTTTAGTAAACACGGGCTTCACGAACCCGGGGAACCCTAGTGATCCTTCTCTATTTTCGGCCCTCTTTCTCGCCATTCCAATTTCCCTTTTCTTCTTTTCATGTCCAGACCACAGACCTACATTCAAAAATGTACTTCGTTCCATGTTTGTTTTTTTTCTGGAAAAAATGTGATATTTTTTACTACCTTATTATGGTTTACATTTTTTATTACGTTCTTTTCATTTGATTTGCTTCAATTTCTTTCAATATTTTGATTTTGTTGCTTCTTTTCTGTTCGATTCTTGCTTTTTTTGTGTTCAACTTATTATCTTTATTTTTCTGCCACGAAGTCCTGTGGCAGACCAGGACTGAGTGGGATGAAGTTGTGTCTGATGGGTTTTCACTATTGGTATGATGACACAACGGACTGCTCCCTGGGAAATCTGGCACTTGGAGCGGGGTTTTGAACTTTTGAGGACCTTTGGACTAGTGAGGTGGTGTTTTGGAGGAAGCGGCCATGTAGAGGGTACAGGAGAAAAGCTGAAATTTGCGTCTCAAGCCGCCAGATAGTACAGGAGCCCGGGACAGCCTAACCAGCATGTCCTGGCTGCTCTATCAGCTGGTGTATAATCCCGCGTGTCTTGTAGTTCCAGGTGGTGCCTGGATGGGGTCCTGCATTGCAGTGCGGGGGCTCTCCCGAGGCCACTACTGGTTGCTGACTCTAGGGCTAGCCTTGCCAAACTGGTCATCTGAAAATCAAAAGGAATTCTCCTCCTCTTTTCTCAAAAAAAAATTCAAAATAAATCAAAATAAGGAAAAAAATCAAAACGCATTTTTAAAACCCCCAACCCACCCTACCCAACTCATGATTCTCATACCATTGATCAGATAGCAAGTACTGCACGTTTTTTTATTCTTTCATTACCCGACAATAAAATGTCAGAAAAATCACCTTTTGCAATTTTCAAAGCCCTCCAAGCTATAGGCGAGCCAAAATCTGTTAAAAAAATGCGATCCGGTGACCTACTTGTGGAGACACAATCAGCTATTCAGTCTAAATCCTATCCATCTACAATACATTTTTTGGATTCTACTCTTACAGTTACTCCTCACAGATCTCTAAACTTCAGTCATGGTGTCATATCTGAACCTGACCTGTTGACCACCCCTGACGCGGAAATTCTTGATAGATTTTCTGATCAGGGTGTCATTCAGGTCAGAAGAATTACAATTAAAGAAGAGATGCAACAGTTATTCCTACAAAACACATGATTTTAACTTTCAATAACTCGCATCTTCCAGCTACAGTAAAGTGGGTGAGTTAATATTAACGTCGCATTGTTCAGCTACACGAGGGCTTTTGGCGACGGACCACGTAATTTTGAACCATGGTCAAGTGACGTGGACGACACCTGAGCTGGCACCCCCCTCTCCTAACTACCACACCACACCAACGGGAGGACGTTTCAGCTCTCGACAGATTTAACGTGCATCGCTGCCCTACACGGCGGGTCTTTAGTGGTACTGGGATCGAACTCATGACATGCCTGACATGGTCCAGCTACAGTAAAAGCCGGATATCTAAACTGCAAAATACGTACATATGTTCAGAATCCTCTGCGTTGTTTCAAATGCCAGAGGTTCGGACACTCTCAAACTGCCTGCAGAGGACAATTGACGTGTTCTAGATATGCAACCGTCGGGCATCCTTCCACGGATTGTACTCTAGAGCCGAAATGCGTTAATTGCTCCCAATCCCATCCATGAGACTCAAAATTGTGCTCAAAATGGAAAACTGAAAAAGAAATACAGGTTATCAAAACTAATAGAAATATACCGTACGTAGAAGCACGAAAACTAATAGCTCCACAATTATCCCAATCCTACGCTCAGGTTACGAAACTCTCGACTACAACCACTACAACACAAACAGATGAAAGTATTACCAAAATAGTTTGCCCACCATTAAAATTGTTACAACCACTAGTATCCGTTCCAAAGCCAACTATATCTTCCTTAGTCGCTGCAGTTATTAAATCTTCTACATCAACTCAGGCAGTACTAGTACCATCCACATCTTTAGTTACAGTTGCATCGCCATCAATATCTCAACCTCCTAATTCTGCAATAGATACTGCTCCCACCACTTCTAATAGTGTATCTAATTCTGCTGCATCTTCCATATCCACAGCATGCTCTGTTCTTGAAACGACCACCACTACATCCAACACCATACCCACTATATCCCAGGATACAACTCATACCTCAAAACCCCGTAGGAAAAAACGTCCTCCTAAAAACCAATCTAACACTCACTCACTCGTAATTTTGAACCATGCTCAAGAGACGAGGACGATACCTGAGCTAGCACCTACCTCTCCTAACTTTTACACCACTCCAACGCGAGGACGTTTGCGCTCTCGGCAGATTTAACGGGCATCGCTCCATTATACGGCGCATCTTCAGTGGTACTTGGTTTGAACTCATGACACGCCTGCCACGAGTTCTATACCTTGAATACTTGGCTACCGCAGTCTCAACCTTCTGACTGGAACAGGTTTAGGGAGATAACCTCAGTAGGCCTGGCTCCTTATTTGCTGCTGAGGCCACTGAGTTTAGTTTACGTTATCTCACGTTGAAATGCATTTTTAGTTTCGTTTCTTTTTGTTTCAGCCTAAAGTCTTTTGAAGTTGCTAAGGGCCCGGTGGTGTCGATTATGTGATACGTAGATTTTCTGATGTTGATTCTTATAAGTCTGGTAGTGTGCCTTTTTTGACGCATTAAGTAAGACTTTATTGAACAAATCTATGTTTTTATCATTAATTTCATCACTAATAAACACATATCAACTATAATTAATCAACGTTTCCTAAAAAATCCTGTCTGAGTACAGGGTTGATTGAAATTGTCCTTCAGGAATAAGTAAGTGCATTTTAAAGTCGGTCTTTCAGCTGTAGGAGGGCTTTTGGTGTCGGACCTTGCAATTTTGAACGATGTTTAAGTGACGGGGACAACACTTGAGCTGGCACCACTCTCTTCTATCTTTTACATCACCACATCAACGAGAGTATGTTTTAGGCCCGACATACTTAACGTGCATCAGCCTCTCAAGATGGCGCGATTTCAGTGACATTAGGGTCGAACTCATGACTCAACGGCCGCTAGTCCATGATCTTGACTACTAGGCTACAATAAACAATAAAAGAAGCGAACTTTCGACATCCCATATCAGGAATATTCAACCTTTTTTTCCTTTTGGGACCTACATATGGGATAGTTGCATCACACGGGCTGCAGCGAAAAAAATAATAGGAAGAGGAAAAAAACATGGCTACTGTAGGTACTTAAAATGAATCCGGAAAAATGATCAAAATAATTGAATGCATTTTTGGATTTAATTTTAATACTATATTAATCTTTCTATCAAAAGCACACAAAAATTTCGTTTTGGTGCATTTTTATTGAGCTATAGGAAAGCTTCGATTTCCTTTTCTCCATGATCCCGCCTCCTTTTTTTACATTCTACTATCATATAAATAAAGCTGCCGTTTACTTTAAAAATCTAAATATTTTCTTTTGACAAAACCTCCCTTATTTAAATTCAAATATTAATTTATTATATTCAGGATGGCAACAAAGAGTTTTAACTGTATTTAAGACTGAAGTCAATATTATATTTGATTATAACTCATTCATTCTTCATGGGATGGAGGAACACTTCGCGTTACATTTTCATAAGATGTCAAGCTTTCGTTCATCAGTTCGAGCTCGCTCGGTGTTGGGGTGAGGATATGCTCTCCCAGTTCTCTGATCATTAACGTGAAAGGTACGTAGCGGTATTCAAGACAAAATGGTGAAGATTTTGTTATCTGCGCGGTATTCTCTGGATTCTGGTTTATTCCAAAAGCGAGTCTTCGGTTCCTTTTTTTCTATGTCTCGGAATATATTGTGCTTTTAAAGGGACTCGTGTTGCATAATTTCGGTTGAACGTTGCCGAAATTATTATTTAGCCATTGGTCTCTTGACCCCTCTCGTGGTGTGGACTTTGAAGTTGACGATTGACGTGGGAACTTTACCAGGTGGACCAAAGGGAAGTTCTTTTCTATGTGAAGGGTATCGACTAAATTATGCATAAACACCAATTTCAATCTATCAATCGAGATTCACTTCATAAAGGCTGCAACTGCGTTTAACAGGATATGGACAGTCGTATGGTGCTTGCTCTATTGTTTTACGTTTCGCTATTGAGGAATAAGACCATTCTCCGTGTTTGGAGATAAAATTTTTCAAAATTTCCCTCTGTGATTTGTATTTGATACAGTTTAATATAAAATGTTCACTAGTTTCTGGTACTTTACAATCTGCACACAAAGGAGAATCTGTTAGTTTAAAAAGGAAATATATATCATTTAATGGTAACTTTTTAGCTCGCAACTTATTGATTAAAACTTCTGTATATCTATTTTTTGCTGCCTGTTTGTTCCATTTTTGAAGATGAGAAATATAAAAAAAATTTTCTTTTGCTCTTTTTTCCATATTTCTTCACTTTTGACTTTGTGTTTTTTAAAATATGTATGTAGATCTTCATAAGTTCTCCAAGAAATAATATTCCACGGCTCTGGAGAGGCTTTAGCCAATTTATCAACTTCTTCAATAATCACTATTCCCTTGTGAGCTGGTAACCAAATGAATGTAATTGATTGAGCTATTTGGAGGCACTGATGTAAAGTTGAACTTAAATTTAATATTTCCGTATTGGATTTTCTATTAATATTTTCGATACTTTTTAGGACTGATAAGCTGTCCGTCAGGATGATATAGTTTTCTGTTTCAGAAACCCAATTTTTTAACGCAGTCCATATGGCTATAGCTTCAGCTGTGAATATTGAAATCATTTCTTTCAGTATGAAATCTTATCGAATTTTTTTCTTGGGGATCAAATTTCCTATTGTTTGATTAGTATTTTTTGAACCATCTGTTGCTAGTATATTATTAAATTTTGGCTAAATGTAATCATTAAACATATTTTGTACTATGTCATTTGGAAGATCCTCGTTTTGAAATGGTAGTTCATGAGTATAGATGTTGAAAAATTTCCGACATCCTCCAATAGATTCTAAAATTCCAGTTACTCCATACTCTACTTTCATCAATCTCGGTTGAAGCACAACACGATAATCCAAATTACTGATAGACTGCAATCACGAACTGTGTTATAACTTGGATTAGAAACTGATCAAAATTTTATCGGAGAATAAGGCGTTATATAGCCAAGTATCCACTGTTTCGGTGTTTTCACTGAACTGAACTGGTGCTTGCAATTATTGACGGATTGAATTTCCACTAATCACGTAAGTACACTTGTGTAATTCTTGGTGCATAAAAGGTTTCATACGCGATCATGGGTTGTTGCCACATGCGAGTTATCGCTTGTTCAACGAATTAAAATGGATCGCATTCCACCGTGGCTGCTGATTATTTAACTGGCATAATACAAAAGAGGAAATACTTATAATTAAACTTCTACACGAAACGACAAGAAGTAATTGGTTTTTTTTTAGTTTTAAAGCAGTGTTATTGACATTTTTTTAATATCTATGATAAATGTCTTATTTCAGTCTTTGTTTCCCTTTTCCATTGATCAATTTTAACCTTGTCTGATTTGGTGGGAGAAACCTCCCAATACCTATCTGCTTTTCTTTCACAATTCGGATTTTCATATTTAACTTGATATGTTGTTTAAACTGGTGTTTTAATATGCCGTTGGCACACATCACCATTTCTGATATGCAGCTTAAAATTTCCTTAAGCTCTGCTTAAAAATCGAGAAAGATGAGCGACTTCTAAAGCTGATGTCCGACTTGAAGAAAAGATAACTCTTATCCCCTTTTCATTTGCATGTCGCATGATTACTGCCTTTAGTAAAAGGAGATTCTTCGATTAACACACTGCTTTGAAGGTGGTACGCACCAGTGTGTACCACCCATCCCTTGTATTCCTAATAATCTGGCCCGAGTTCGAAATATGAGGATTCTAATTGGCGCGTCCTTGATCTGTAGTGATTGTTGTGGAAACGCCAAAACTGGCAATACAGGTTGAATAAAATCGCCGGGAAGAGTTTTAACTTCTGGTGAAGCTATTGTCTTGCAGAATGTGGATTCTTGCGGCGATAGAAGTGGATCGATTAGATCTATAATGAACATCATTAAACAGTGTCGACGCGGCACTACATTTTTGAAATAGTGTAACCTTGTGCTTGTGCACCTTGGAGTCTTAACAAGGTACATTGTTGAGACAGATTTGCGTAATCTTTTTCTCGGAAACGCATAACTACGAAATAATCCAGACGTAGTTCTAATTACAGAATGAGCTAAATTATGTAAGCTATCAATTTTTCCGTAATTTTTAAGGTATGTGGGCTACGGAATCGGTTATATAATCATTGCAATATAATTCTAAAACAGAATTGGGAATTGCAACCAATCTGAATGAATTGAAAAACTTAATTGGCTATCATTTAATTGAGACGATGCAATTTCGTTATAAACGATTGGGCCTGGCATTGTGACTCCATTAATCCGACAAGGTTTCCGTGGATACATTTTCTGCATCTTTAATGTATCCAATGTTGTGCGAATTGAGAAATGAAAATAAGTTCAATATGTCGGAGCATTTATCTTGGTTTTATTTAAAAGCAAGCATTAATGGTCTCTAGTCCATGAAACAGCAAAATTGTCATTCTAGCATAATTCTGTTAAATAGCTGCATAAATTGCTGTAATTCTGTCATAATCGGTAATTTCGGTAGCATTCAGTTCCCTCAAAGCATAAGGCTATAGGATAATCCTAAAGCTGTATTCTGATGAACTGCTTCAACTATTGCGTAACCGATGCATCCACTTGAAAAATTTTGGCATAGGGTGAGTTAATACTGCAGAATTTGTAATTTGCTAGTGTAGATTTTTCGAAATCTGCAATTGTTTGGCCAAAGAATTTGTTATGATTTTCGTTGAAACCTTTTAAAAACTTGCTGAGTGGTACTTGTGTGTGATCTGCATGAGACGGGAATCTACGATAAAAATTTTCTAAAAGCTGCCTCAATTCACTTAGTTTCTAGTTTTCTAAAATTGATTGTATTTTTTCTGCTTCGAGATATAAGATGCCCTTAAAAATTCTTTGAAAATCGTCCCAATAGCCTAAATTTAGGATCCCCAAAACGTTAATGATTTTGGCTTTAAGCTCGGAAATTTTGAAGTATTTGAAGTACATGCTCATGCGTGGTTTTTTTTTTGGTTACTTTTTAGTATTTAGCGTTCTATTTCAATTTAGATTTATTTAGTTGGTAATTTTAAAAGAATCATGTTGGATCTTCGCCAATGCCCCTCTGGTGTTAGAGACTGATTAGTATATTTGCCGTGTGCAGTGAACCTTACTGGGGATACCTTTGCGTTACTCTCACCAATGCTTTTCCGTAGACTGCACGCAGAAGTGAGACCTCCTCTGTCAATCGGCTGAAGATTTGTTCCTAGGGATTATAATTCGGGTTCCGTTATTATAAAGACGGTTGCTGTAGGATTAATATTGCAGTTAGGATTACCCTGGGTGAACTAGCTGCTAGTTACTAATTTCATCCCGAAACAGCAATGCTATACTCCAGAAACGCCTGAGGTAAGTGCGGGGCCTGACGCTTGTCAGTTGACCGGCACACTGCCTTCATTGTTGGACTATGGGGTGGATGAAAAAAATATCCCCTATAGATAAGAATATCAAAAAAATAAAATACCCACCTTTAAAATTCAATCTTAATCTCTCCCGAAAACAATTTAATCTCAAACTATTCACTATCTGCATAGTCTTCAACACAACCAAACCTATGGCCATCCACTTCTTCAATAGTAGCTGCAGTGACGTCAGAGTCGCAGGCAAACTATTCAGATATTTGATACCTTTCCTTCAACATCTAGTAGTCTACTTGCCTCTATTGATTCCTTGTCAAATAAAGCACATTTCTACTCGATGTTCAAAAATTTCTGCCCAATTGATCTATGCCGTCTTTTCCATGTTTAATACAACTACCCTGGCATGGGTTAATCAAACTTTCCGTACATCCGCTACTACTCAAGGACTTAAACAAAATGCTAAAAATCGTTCGAAAAACGCGCAATTTTGCAAGATCAACAATCCTAAATATTGAAATTAAAATGGCACCTCTCAAATGAAAGTTGCTGATACAAGATGCATCAGTTGAGGAGGAATACATTTTAAAGGGCATGCCACTGTCGCGTGCTGAATATTAATCTTTCGACACCCACACGAGTTGGAAACGGTGGAAAGTAATAGTTTTTATCTTTCATTACTTTTAATGCGACATAATTTTTTAATCTGTTATTCACCATTTTTTCTTGGTTTTTGTTGACCTGTCTTAACCTTGCCTGACTTGGGTGGGAGATACCCCACCACATTTGCTTGCTTTTATCTTATGAATTGGATCTTCATGATCGTTTTGATATCTTACCATTTACTACTGAAACTGTATTCTTGTCAACGGGTTAAGATGTTTTTGAATTTTTTTCAACAGATGTTTGTAGTATAACCAGAACTGGCTTTTGCGTCAATAAGCCTACATTCAGTCACTGTTGACATTAAATGTGTATTTTTTGCACAACGTTTCTGCACAGATCAGCTGCATCTGTCTGTAGGTTTGGCAGTTGAGATAAGAGAATCGTATCCCCTAACTGCGTTCTGTTTATCATAATTGTATAGATTGTAGCAAGATGAACAGTAGAGCCTGGTGAACTCGTTTCGTAAGGAAAGCGTCCCTTCTTAGTTCTGTGTAGTTATAGAAACGTTCACGCGCATCAGTAGGTACAAGATCAAGTCCTTGATGTACGTAGACAAAAAGGTTGTGAATGTCTTGCTGCATTTTTAAACAATTTCATCAAATACGTTCCTGAGAATTAGTCAAGGAGCAGGCTGGTTTCAATGGTAAACCTGATTCACTTTTTATTTTAATGATGTTGCATAAATGTATTTATATATACGTATGTGTATATATGGGTCTAACAATTCAAAAGCTTAATTTCTTTTATAACTCCCCATGACCTCTTGCCCTCTTCTTGGGGAGATTTTCGCAACCTTTTTATAGCGGATCTCTTCTCTTTGAAAAGAGTCTGTTTACAAAATTTCAAGACTGTACGCTAAAATTGAAAATGATTATGTGTAATGCCCCTTATGCCCCCGCAGCGTCACTTCGGTTTCAACTTTGGTAAAAACAATTTTGTAGCGGGGTTTACTTTATGCAAGGAATCTGCTTGACAAATTTTTTTCAAGAGTTGCGTCTAATTTGAAAATGGGAAAAAAGATGCGCTGAAGGACGAAACGCTTTTTTCTTTTTGTTAAAGCTTGTATAAATTCCGCTCCTCGTAAAATTTCCATACCGGGCTATGTATTAAAATTAATTTTTAAGGATTAAACTTGAAAAAATCGACATTTTTAAGTTTATTGGGTGTAGATAAATACATGGTTAAATGTACACTATTATAGTCAAGTCCTTATGTGTAATATAAATTTTATAGTGTTCACTATGGGAAAATCCAAGGGTGTTTTTAAAATCCGGTTTCTAAGCAACCGAATAAAACTTGAAAATTATCCTAAAAATAAAGGGGTAAAAATTAAACACTGGGATAAAACGTGTTTTTCCGCATTAACTTCCTCATCTAGAAACGAACGGGTCTCGTATACAAGCATGCTCTCTGCGGAGTTCATGGGAAAAGTCCCGCGAACATGTGAAGACTAGGAGATTCCTTCTTCCAGAAGAGGCCTAGAGTACTGGCCACACTGCTTGGTATCGTCTGATTCAGCGGAGCACAAGGGGGTGTTAGACGAGAGGGTCTGTGAAGTGTGCTGTAAAATTCTGTTTGTCTCGGAATCTTTAGTCTGGTCCTCGGACTTGCAGCTGTAGTGGTGCTCTGGCTGGATCCCAAGGTTACGTTGTGTCGCAGTGTGGCTGGCAAACTCGCCGCAATTATAGCACCTGCAAGTAGTGGAAAAACTAGAACAATTTAGTAAATGTAAAATGAATTTTGGAGATTCTTGGTTCATTCGGCCAGATTTTGTCTTGCGTATATCCATTCCAGCAAGGTTTTTAAAAAATTTAGTTTTAAAGAAGTTTGCAAAATACCCGAGAACCCAATTTTTAAAATGGCAGTTACCCGCCAACTTCGCTATATTTTAACGAATATTTTGCTCAGTATAGCCAAATCTGACATTTGTGTCATAAACTCAAACACTAACCGCCCGCAAAGTATTTCGTAATTCATGACGTTGCATAGATATCCAAGCTGAATTATCTTTTCGCTTCCGTAACCACTCCCCTAAAGTGAGCCTCCGTAAAATTAATCTTCAGTGGATCTCTCCATTCAACGAAATATGCTTTCCAAATTTAAAGTCTGGTCAAATATTTCAATTTCTGAACTATTAATCTAAAACGTCCCTTAACATCGTACCCCCACCGGTGGTCAATTTGCTCTAAACTATGTTACTTGGGAGAGGGGACTGCGATGTGATCTTATCGCTTCCTCCTATCTAGAACTGAAGAGTCTGTGCGTTGTGATCTTGGTCCGGTGGGCAGAAGGTGTGGGTGGCGTCAAAGGCTGGAGCTAATGGGGTGAAGCGAGGTCACGGCAGCTGGATTGCTTTTGGATTGTGAGCTATTGGAATTTAGGACTCGGTAGGAAAAAGGAAGGTATTGAGATAGGAGAGAAAATAACTATTGCATTAAAAAATTAAGATGGGAGAAATAAAATAGAAATGGGGAAATTAACCATTGGAATTAATATTAAAGTGTTTCTAAAATGTTTTTAGTCGCTTGCTGCTTTAAGAGCAGGGATAATTTTTAAAAGCTTTGGGAACTGTTTTGCAATGTTTATAATTTTAAAAATATAAATTATGTTTAGATTCAGTTGCGTTATTTTCAGAAGAGGAGGGGGGGAATTGAGATGCTTTGGCTTTACGAATTTTTACTTTGAATTTGGGGGAGGGGAGTATATTTAATTTGGGTATTTTCTGAAAAAATGTTAGCTAAGGACAATCCCTCGACATTACTGCTAAAATTATTTCTCTTTATTAAATATAGGGGTCCTTTCTTTGGTTTGGAGAACTTTGGGCATGTTTAACTACCCATACACCTGACAATTGATACAAAATGGCTTTTCTAATCTTTCAGTATATTCAGTCTTGTCTATGATCTTCACCGCACTTGAGGCATTGTGGTTTCATATGGCAATTTGCTGCCCTAAGGATGAAACTGTTACACTTGTAACATTGAGTGACACACCTGATGCAGTATCTTACTTTGATTTGTAAATACTTCAAGTGGGAGAGATCCAAAATGGTGGAGTTAAAGGTATTTCTGGGGAGCTTTACTAACAAAAGGAGGGTTTAGTGTGTTTGGATATTAGCCGACTAATAGTGTAGCAAATTTCTAAATCTATTGATGTCTGTGGGTAAAGTGACAAGTAGGAGACCTTCGATTACTATTTATTCGGTTTTTTTCTTTTTGGTTGAATAACATAAAATTCGTAGTCTTTATTGGCCTCAAAGCCTTCATTTCTTCATCCGTGTTAGCATTGAGTTTAATAGTTTCCTGTGATTTTAATTTTTACATTGGGAAAATTTTCACAATTGTTCTCTGTACCTTTGTTTGTTTCTTGAAGTTATCGGAAGGGGGGTCGGGGTTTCTTTTCTTGGTTAAAATCAATTTTGGGTTCGGGATTTTGCATTAAATCTTCAGTCATTTTGAGTTGGTTGAAGTACATTAGGGGGTACGTCTGGCAGTTTTTCTTTGGAAAGACAAAGCCCTCAGTCTTTTTTTTCTTGTGTTTTTGGGATGGATTTTTTTTTTACTTTTTGCTTTAGATAGATCGATTGCAGTCCGAAGGTTTTAGAACAGTTCAATCAGGGCAGTCGGTTTCTAAGCATGGGTGTATAGTCCATAGCGTACTTGTCAATCTTTCCTTGTCAACAGTTGTGTCCTCCAAACTTCAGAAGTTCTGGAATATTTCCTTTGTTGCCGTATTGCTGGATAAATTGAACGAGCTTTTGGTGTTTAAGTATAGCAAGGTCCTGAGATCGGATTGACGACATGGCTTTTCTTAGTCTTTCGCAGTTGGATAGAGGATGGTCTGCAGTTGAGGTTCCTGAATATGAAGAAAGCGTAGACCTCAATTGTAGCAGTCCTGAAATTCTACATCCGAATCGGATTCATTTTTTCCTTGGGAATTTAAAAACTCGTAACCAAAAAAACTAGAGGCAACCCTCTTGACCAAAAAAGGGCTGAAAGGGACCTTACGTGCTGTCCGACTCTTAGCGATAGTAAACACGCATACGTCTAAACTACTCTATCTCAAAAATCGAATTTGACTCTCTAAACTTATTTGGCCCTTGCGCCATTAAAATTCACAATCATCATCGAAACTCTTTTTACAGTGAAACTCAACTTTGTCATGCTACGTCAATGCTGCTTTATAGTTTGAGTTCATTGCGTAGTTGAAAGTCGTACCAGAGACATTACAAAGTTAAAGTGACTTTAGTTGTGAAAACCTAAAGTTTCAATTTTCTTCCCCATTTTGAGTGAAATGGCTAGCCAAAGACTAGAAGGAATTCATATCCACCATTGCATGCTTTGGAGTTTCACAAGGGTAATGCAACAGTTGCTACCAAAAAACATTTGCGATGTTTACCCAAGTGCCTTAAATGTTCGTAAATGCCAAAGGTGGTTTTCGAAGTTCTGATTCGGAAATTTTGATCTTTCATACTCTCATCGATCAGGAAAACCAACTTTAGACGATGACATTATTAATGGTGCAAGTGGAAGCAAATCAATGTCAGACAATCGAGGAACTGTCAAATGCTCTTAACCAACCTTGGTCGACCACCCAAGAACATTTTCAACACATTGGTGAAACAGAGCAGGTGTTTGGGTTCCGCATAATCTGTCTAAAGAAAACAGAGCTAACCGATTAACGACATGCAACTTATTGCTTCAGCGATACAATAAACAGTTTTTATAGCTTGGTCACTGCAGATGAAAAATGGCTCCTGTATTATAATCCAAACTGCAAAAGACGGTGGCTCTTTTAGAAAGAACCGCCCCGAAGGACTGCTAAGCCAGGTTTACATAAAAAGAGTTTTAGTGTATTTGGTGGGGTATTAATGCAATCCATTTTGAAGTGCTTAAACCTGAAGAAACTGATAATGCAGACATTTATTGGGAACAATTAGATCGACTAAATCATTAATTGAAAGGACCCAGCGGTTATAAAAAAGGCGTTATTTTGCAACACGAGAATGCAAGAAAAACGCTGGAAAAAATTAATGAATTGCGATGGGTGGTATTGCCTTACCCACCATACTCGCCTGACATTGCGCCAATGGATTTAGATTTATTCCGTTCAATGCAACACTTAACAAATTGCATTTTTATATCTAAATTTTGAAATCTCCAGATATTTTACTGAAAAACCGATTGATTATCGATCCGGCATTAAGAATTTGCACACTAGATGGCAAAATGTTGTTGCCAACGAGGACGATTCGTTCATAGACTAAAACGACTTAAATTTTATTTATTTGAATTGACTATTAAAAATGGATACAATTTTCCGGTTCTTCTAATATATAAAGAAAATACCTGTCAACTTTTCAATGAAAGTCTAATATTTTGGTAAACGGGAACAATCATCTAAAATACCGTCGCCACTCCTCCTTCCCCCAGAGGGTTGATTTTCCTTAAGCCCCTTGGCGTTAAACTGCAGGAAGTGACTGTTCTACTTTCATAGCTTTCAAACTTTTTAGATTTGACATTACTTATCACAAGTAATTTTTATGTGTTTTAACAAAAAAAATCAACGAGAATTATGTTGATTTGGTGGTGTATCCCCTATACTAAAATTTATATGCCTTTATCTCATGAATTCAATTTTCATATTTAAATTGTTTTAACTTCTAGGACCATATTCTGGCCAACAATTATGTTTATAATTATTTGGTGCTGTATAGCCAAAACTGTCTTTTGCGCCAAAAAGCCCACATTCACTCCCTGCCAATATTAATATAGTATAAGACTTTTACTGCCTGTGTATTATCCAAAGGACTTCCGGGGAATGTATTTAGTATAAATTTTTATTTCTAGCTAAAATTTGATTGTGAAATGTTACTTTCGCCATAAAACGCCCCACTCACTCGCTCATGAAATGATACTTTTTAAAGTAATTGGGCAATTCATAATAGCGCAACATCTTATATATATATATATATATATATATTTTCCAAACACAGGACATAACTTCAAAAGTGTTGTCTTAATTTATCTAGACTTTGACTCTAGAATTGTTTCAGAAATGTGGATGTTTTCAAATTCTTCTCAATCCTTATTTTTTAGCGCAGGGTAACCCCTCAGGGGCTCACCTTCTTTAGGTGAGTACGGGTTTCTCGCTCCCGAGGTGCCCTAGTGATCTTTTTCCTTCTCCCTAGGGGTTTACTGTCTTTGGTAAACACGGGCTTCACGAACCCGGGAACCCTAGTGATCCTTCTCTATTTTCGGCCCTCTTTCTTGCCATTCCAATTTCCCTTTCCTTCTTTTCCACCTCAGGGACTCACTTTCCGGGTGAGTACGGGAGGCCACGTCC